>OZ026616.1:46362093-46372093 GCA_964020975.1 Hermodice carunculata | reverse complement strand
GACCATCATGGTCCTCTTGTTTGTTTGTTTTGCATTGTGTCCCTGGCCATATTCTTGCTGTATTAAAAAGTGAAGAAGGATGTTCAGATGAGATGTACTTGTATGTACATTCCACGTGAATCTTACTATTGTTATGTTCAGGCAGTTCTACACCATATAAACAGATTCTAATACCTAAAGCGGTGTTTATTGCTCCACAAGACTGAAGAGAGTGCAATTATTTGATACTTGACTTTCCTGTTGCATTAGGTTTCCAGGGAATCACGAGAACTCAGTGCCAAAATTGTTTGATAAAACAGCTGACCATACCAGCTTCATAGTCATTGCATTTCGTTTTTCTTTTTCTTTTCTTTTCTTTTTTTTTTTAATGAAACGAGAGTGCATGCCTCTGCAGTATGTAACTTAGGCAGATAATACCAACCATCTTTATAGTGTTAATTATATCGCATTATATGTCACCAAGAAGCCCTTCTTTGTTAAACAAGCGTGAGTGACCATTTCTAAATTGTGTCTCTTCTGCAGCAGGTACAGGTACATCGCTTACCGCCCAGTTGTGAAGTGATGCTAGGGTAGACTAGGCAGAAAACAACAAAACAAAACAAACCAGACCTTTATATCACCGAATTCAGTAAATTCTCTAAAAGGCTCATGCCTGGTTAAAACTTGGATCTGATTTGAATCTGTATAAAAATCATTTGTAAGTTATTAAATAACAGCAGAAACTAAAGCTCTGTCTCCATATTTCCCATGTCATGAACTTCTAACCAACTGCCGTGCAGTTTATCCGTACCATCACAAAGGTCCTTTATTTATTTATTTATTTGTTTGTTTGTTTGTTTGTTTGTTTATTTATTTACTTACTTACTTACTTACTTATATACTTAATTACTTATTTCTTTTCAATTTTTATTCTCATTATGATGAAAGAAAATGCAAGGTCCACGTGCTTCTGAACTAATTAAACTGTCTGTGGTGGGGATTTCCGCAACAATTGGGTATCTGAGAGACAGCAAAATACACAAGCAGTGTATTCTTGCCTGCATAAAAAGGACTTCATTTGCACTGTAAACAGGACTTTGGATACACTATATTCCACTTAAAATGCAACAAGAAGTTTTACCAGTTATTCGTCATTTTGTTGCAACCACCTTTTACCATGACAATGATATTCCAACCTCCGCATGAGAATTTCGAATCACTTGCCTTTGGGGTAACCAGAACTTCTGCTTTTACAACCAGACTTTGAATTGGTGGCAAGTGAAATACTATATCATACTTGCCTTTATGAGAAAATAAAAAAAAGTGGCTGAGCCTTGGGCATGCATGGCACACTCAAACAAGCTGGTAACTTCAATCTTGATACTTATCACCCATATGCATCTTCCATGCTTGCACAGTCTTAACATTATTATGGTCTAAATAATATTGTTTTTTGTAGGTAAACCCTAAAAATGGTCACTGCATTTTTTTCAAGTGCCTGGATTACCTTACAGTAGTGTGACAGCCTGTCATGGGCAGTGCTCACAAAAACAAGATACACCCAGGGGTGGATCCAGACAGCTCAAAATGAGGTGCCCAAAACATTTATATATTTGGTTAAAATGAGTGTCTAGGGGTCCTACCCCAGAGAAGTTTAGTTTAAAACGGTGGATCCTAAGCCGTTTTTAGATTAAAATGCCACAAAAATTTGAATAAAAGTTTACAGAAATAGATAGCCAGGAATAAAATGACACGGAGGAGTAAAATTAGCAGTAATATTGTAGTCTTGTAACGTGTTTCAACTGGATTTTATGATCTAAAAATAGAGGAAATTATGGGTTGGGGCCCGACAGAGTGAATTGCAGAAGAACAAAGAGTGGAAATATTTACGAAATAGCCTGAATGGCTATGAGCAAAGCAAAGGCAGCCTTATTACTGAACTAGGAGCCTAAATGGCTATCAGCTGAAAAAAAAAAAAAAAAAAAAAAAAAAGAAAAACTTAATGTCCATGATTGTTAAACAAAAGCATCCATTAAAATATCTTGTCATGGCAGGCACTTGGTTACACTAAGCCACCTTTAATTTACTTTTTTCACTAATTTTCATTTTCATTTGGTTTCGCCACTCTTAGTTGCATTTAGTGAGGCCTTATAAGACTGAACACTGCATGAAATTAAGGGAAAAGAGATCCCATCGAAATTGAAAGTTGTTTCGAATTATCACTCATGATAAATAAAAAAAATGAGATCACCATGCTGTGTATCAACATATCCACGACCAGGTAAAAAATTTACAAATTTGCTATGGGGGTCAACATCAAATGCAGCTTTGTACAAATATGCAAATGCTGCATGAGGGGATTCGAGAAAATAATGCGGTTAACTGCTGACTAAACAAAGAATTGGTGCACACATAGCTGGCGGACTTGTAACGGGACTGAAAAGATGCCCTTCACCCTTTGTGTACAGGAGCTAATGTTACTCTTTCACATTTCTATGCATCAAAATCTTGTGTGTTTCATTTAAAAAAAATCCTGTTACCCGATGAAACGATGCTGTACAGGGTTGAGCAAATTTTGTTAAGATGTGATAGTTAACAGCTACATTTTACCTGGCTACTACATTTCTCAGTACCGACATGGAGTGATAAAATCTCGAGTCCCAGCGAATTTTAGGATAGCCAGGAAGGCATAGCTACATCAGTAGGCAAGAGTGAGAGTTGAGGTAGAAACTTTCTGTGTCTGTCCTGGAAAACCCATGTTGTGCGATGCTGCATAAATTTATTATGCAAATTTGCATAATTTTCGTTTAGCTGCTTGTTCAGTAGATTGTCTACTGAATAATCATTAAATTGGCTGCACTTCACTGGCAGTGTAAACAGGTTGCGGATGGGCAAGGTAGTCTAAGGCATTCAACTGGAGTCTTTTAAGCAGGAAGACTTGACGATATGCAGTGGTACCTGCTGTATGTGGCCGCCCCTTCTGCCAGGGAAAATTGGCTTGTCACCTCATGTACATTTCACAGATATAATAACTCCTTTATCCGAGCCTAGTGACAACAAAAGGCAAAGTCGCTGCTTGAGTGGTGAATGTCCTCTTATTAAACGTGTGTGGAAAATTCGCCGTGCTTACCGGAACTCCTGTTTAAAAATGATGAAAATGTTGAATCAGCACTTCCAAAATCCACTTTCATGTATGAATTTTTTCCAATGAACCCTTGCCGTGCTCATTGCAATATTGTAAGAAGGTCCACTGAAGCTTAAGCCTAATAATATAAGGCTAATGCATAAAACAAGCAGGGAAGTGCATGCAAATTATGGCCCCAGAATCCTGACGATTATCTTGATGTTGACCTTTATGACAAAGATTAAACAGGTATAAAAAATCAAACGTTTTACAAACAAAACATTGCCTTTCTTATTGGTATTTTAATATGACGTGCAAAGCGTACACGGCTTCTTGTCTACCAATTATATCCACTGCCCTTTTTACGCGTCGACATGTGGACTTGGGCGTCAACGTTGTGGCAGAACTTCAGAAGCACCATGACCTCCCTTGGGTCCTCGGACATGGGCCAACTGCTTAGGGGTTGGCTGCGCCTGTGGGTGTATAGAGGGCTCAGCACCAGGAATATTGTCGATGTGGTGTCGAAGCCCAGCTTCCTTCATCACACTACTGACAAACGTAGAGACTATTTTAAAATTAATAGTACATAGCACCCTGTGGATTGTAATCGGAGGCGTCTTTTAGTCGACCACAAACCTGTTTTATGCTGATTGGAAGCTAGGCCTATGGTCTGTCTTAGTGGTGTAGCCACATAACATAACCACAGAGCGACAGGGCGTGACAATGACAGAAATTATTAGCAAAGCCTATAAAATTAATTTGGCGCCAAAAACGATATTTCGTGCATACAAATTATAGATTTGAGTCAAGACAAAAATGTGTTTCCTTTCACGAGATGATCGCGACTGCCAAGGTTGAATGCCAGATTCACGAACATGTTCCCATACTCACGTCACCAAAGTGGATCTTTCCTATTGAAAAATATCCTCAGACATCATCAGTGTTGCTATGTTTCAAAGCACCACAAAAACAAAACAAATCCAAAAAAATCAAGATAAAAAAAACAAACAAACAAACAAACAAAACAAACAAACAAAACCAAAAAACCCCACCCCCCCAAAAAAAACAAAAAAAAAAACAAAAAAATAAAATAAACCAAAAAAACAAAAAAACAAAAAAAAAGAAAAAACTAAAAAAAAAAAAACAAAAAAAACAAACAAACAAATAAACAAACAAAAAATTATTTGTGAAAAAGGTACCTGGTTATTCTTATTTATATATATGATCCTACGTCTGTGGAAACAATTTTAAACGTTGTCTCTTACATGTTAGTACTTTCCGAGATTTGCCCTATAAAGTGCAAGTTCATGTTAGTACTAAAGCCCACAATCAAACTTTCTGATGGAAGGTCGAATGGTGTCGATACTATGGTGCTATCCTATAGCAGGTTAATGTGCAAGTGGGTCGGCACTAAAGCCCAAGAACAAGCGCGCTGATGTAAGGTCGCGTGGCGTCGATAGTATTTTGGCCATTCCATAAGAGGTTAATCTATCACTGTTTTTGTATAAGCTTGTACCAAAATTTAATGAAATTCATACATTTAGTGACACATTATTAGACCTGTTGTCAGCTTAGCCATGATGTGTACAGATCAATATTGCTATTGGTACTTTCAGTTTCACACCAACACATGCGCACAGTCTGCGAGGTTAGCTGCTATCCCGATGCCCCTGCCTAGTAGAGTTGTAAATTTTGCATGGAGAAGCAAAAGGGATCCGTATGGAACTTTTTGCTAGGTTGCTCTGACTGAAATATACATTTTACTTGAATTAATTGGCAAAATGCTTGGCAAATTGACAGAAATAAATACAATCGGGAACTTCACACATTCTTTGCCATGTTCGTGGAGGTTTCGAATGACACGCTGTTAATCTTAGTAATACAAATCTAATGCATGTATTTATGATACATCAGTGGACATAGTAACCATCGAGTTAAGAAACCCCTAAGGTACCACAGCCTTTTTGAAATTATGCAATTGCTCACTCATACCTGCTGGGGCCTGTAAAATGTAAGTTTCGTAGGTACGATTTCTTATTACATTGGCACATAACACGTATTGTTGACTGATGACTGCATCTGCATATGATTTGCCATTGGAGATATCTGTCTGTTTCTCGTATCATTAGCATGGAACGCCTAATAGTGAGAAAATCTGGGATCATGTACTGTTTAGTTGAGTTTGGGAACAGTCCTGGAAGTTGGTGGACTGAGGTGCAGGTGAGGGGGGCGGTAAAATCTCAAAAGTGGTTTATCCGGTGGGACCCCATTTTTTAGCCTCAGTTGACTTGTCAGTCAGCTGAGCGTTTGTGAGGGTGTGTCGTCCGTCCGCTCGTCTGTCTGCCATCCGTCCACAATTCACATTTTCAACTTTTTCAGAAAAAAACTGTCTCCTAGATTCACTTCAAACTTTGTGGAGATGTGCCTTGGGCAGGTGTTTCAAATAGTCATGCGCCATTTGTTTTTGTTTGTTTGTTTGTTTTTGTTTGTTTGTTTGTTTGTTTGTTTTTTTGCGTGAATTGTTTGTTTCTTTTTTGGGAAACCGGGCACCCAATTGCTCTAATATCACACAGGAACACTCTCAGGAACTCTTATTTCTTAATTTGTTCACCAGGTATTTTTTATAAATTTGGGTGTGTTTTTGCCTTTTTCGACTTCTCCAGAATAATTACTCAGATTTGGCTGAAAAATTGTGGGTAAGTTCCTCGTGAAAAGGTCAAAGAAATTTGATCACTAGGTGACACTGCTGTGGATTCCTGATTTTTAACAATTATTTTTTTCAATTTCGGTACTTATCGGTTAATGCACCTTGCCTATTGATAACTATGTAAGTCAAACGACATTCTAATGCTAATTCACAGTTTCCACTTCTTCTCTGAAACCATCAACCAGACTGATCTAAACGCTGGGTGCTCTGTACCATAGATGAGTCTCTACCATGTTTGTTATATAAAAAAAAAAAAAAAAAAAAAAAAAAAAAATATATATATATATATATATATATATATATATATATATATATATATATATATATATATATATATATATATATATATATATATATATATATACACACATATACATATATATATATACATATACATATACACACAATTATATATATATATATATATATATATATATATATATATATATATATATATATATATATTAATGCATTCAAAGCTTTTTAATCCAAGCTGAGCTTGATGGACAAATGGCTACGTCTATTGAAAATAAAATTTCCAAGATTGAGGTATTTTCAAAAGCAAGATTGTCTCTAAATGTGCACTTAAATCAACACACACACACACACACACACACACACACACACACACACACATATATATATATATTTATATATAGCCGATGATGACTCCATCTTGTCTTTTACTTTTCTTGGGCTACAGGCCCTCATAAACTTATGTAATCAATACGCCAACAGTCGGCGCTTTAATTTTGGACTAAAGAAAATCAAACGTGTGGAAATTAGGTGACAATCCCATAAAAGTAGAGGACCATCTGGAAATCTTGGATGTTACGTACCAGCGTGATAATGTTTACGATATACACGTTCATAACCGTATTAACTCTGCTTGACACTGTATGTTCAGTTTGAGCAGCTCTGGTTTCGCATACCCTGGGCTCTCCACCGAAGCTTAGGTGCATATGTGGAAAACAACTGGTGTCCGCTGCTTCAGCTATGGAATCGGCTAAATTACCTAGCAAATTAATTGGACGTATAAACGCTGTTCAGGGTGGTGTATTAATATCCGCTACGGCGTAGGAAAAAAAGGTCCCACCACAGCAAACTTTTATCTGCCCTCAATGTAGCCCCCCCCCCCCTTTTTCTTATATTTTAAATCATACTGCCTATTTTTTACTGCATAAGACATTCAAAACCGACCCCCCTTTCAGATCCTTGTGTGCCTATTTTATTTCAGACTTCGTGATTAATGGTCATCTGCATAAAAATACACTAGTAGGTCGCGTTATCTCTAGCGGTGAGTCCGCAATGAAATTATGTTTCAGTCGTGTGGGCTGTCTCGTACCTGGTACACCACCCAACCACAACAATGGCATGGTGGACACTCTTCTGTACCTAGTGACCCATCCAGACTTTAACACATGTGTGCAACATAAATTGGCGACTTTACGGTTGAAAGCTTTGTGAGCTCCGATTTGATACCGTACCATATCAGCTAATTTATTAATAATTTTAATTTTCGACGTCAGTTTATGGTGCATCTATTATTATGTACGTTTATCAGAACGGTTTTGGTGACCTATGTTTTAATTTGAGGTATGATGTGTTCGATCTGCCCATTTTTATTACATATGTTAGGTATTATTTAGTTTATCCTTTCATAAACGATTTTATATCATGATTTACTTTATGTATGGTTGTCTAATGATTTTGACGTGCATATTGTTTAAATGTATTATCTGTGTATATATCACTTTCTCCCTTGTGGAGGTTTAATTATAAATACACACACACACACACACACACACACACACACACACATATATATATATATATATATATATATATATATATATATATATATATATATATATATATATATATATACAGGTAGATAGATAGATAGATAGATAGATAGATAGATAGATAGATAGATAGATAGATAGATAGATAGATAGATAGATAGATAGATAGATAGATAGATAGATAGATAGATAGATAGATAGATAGATAGATAGATAGATAGATAGAAAGATAGATAGATAACTTAAAAGTGATCCACCAACGTGCAAATTGCAGAATCTAAACCAATTGGCTGGTTTACTTACGTTTCAGCTTTAAGACACGCTTCTGGTGAAGAGAATGAGAAGCCAGCAGAACTAGATATCACTTAATGCTGTTTAAATTGTCAAAACATGAAATTTTCAATTTTCACCCCTCCCAACTTCAATAAAATCTTTTGTATTTGCTACAAAGTAGGTAGTGTTTTCCTCTGTGACGGTCGTAATGGTTCATATCTACACTCAGCATGTTTCGTAGTTCTGTTTTAATATGTGACGCTACTTCAGCATTTGTGTCAACATCCAGCAATCCATCACAACAATCCAAGTTAAATGAAAAAAGCCAGACTGGCTGTATTTGTAAGGTAAAGGGAGAGCCGTGATCCTGACGTTCAAGTCAATAGACTAAAAAGGTTAAAGGCATGACCTACTTATTAGATAAGCCAGATTAGCTCACAGTTAAAAACAATCAGCTCCATATAACCCAACTAGTTTCTGTGGAAAAATTGCAGATTGGTCTATATTTCTTTACTGAACGTTAATGTTTAATATTGAAGTCAACGTCAGACCGTTTTCATTATTTTTGTGAACTCGAAGCATCAATAGGAGTTTTACCTTCTGGATATATCTCAAATCATTACGGTGTAATTAAGCTATAATTGATTATATTTTAGTTGGTTGATCAACATTTAAATTATTGTGGCCTACGTCTTCTAAAATATATTACTCCCAGTGACTGCAAACGTTTTATCCCTGATTTTCAAAAACTTGAGCTATCACCTTTTGCATAACCTTGATTCCTGCTTCACAGATACATATTTGGAAGACCAAAGTAATAATTTGTGAAGGCAAATGTCCTGATATACTCCAATACCACCAACATCCAGGAATAAGTCAACGGAGTTCTTGTTTGTGCCATCCCATTCCTGCTATAACCCGCTTCTTACAAATAAATTCGGCGATTTGATTATTTCTTTTTTGAACATAACAAATTACGGATAGCATTTACGACATATATCAACAATAAAAATGTTCAGAACGTTTTGCTTGTGAAGCAGGTTGCTCATGATTTTATTAGAAATGGGTCCCAAACGAACCTGGTTTACGTGTGAAAGGACACGTGCATATGAATCTAAACATATGATTGGAGTGCCACTCTTTGTGCGCTGTCGTCACGACGAAATAGAAACTTGCCTACTAACAAAACACCTCTCGTGTCTGCAACACTGAAAGGTGTTTGGCAAAACCAATGGAGCTTCACCCAGTATGTCGTAGGTACATATGAATGCGGAGTAGAGACAATTAAGCAGAAAGAAGCACTACAGGCAAGCCAATCATTTACATTCTTACAAACATTCACTGATATTAAAACAGTCAATGAAATTCATAGTCGGTGCAGCATGTTTTCCAGACATAACCTTCTCAGCATGTCGCCGAGGCAGCCAGTTACGATAGAGTGTTTATAACACGTCACCGATGCGAAACATTGTCTGCAAGGTGTCATCTACACAGCCAGCAAACCTGAATTACCGGTCAAATATATTCACGATGGTAACTGCTATTTACAAAAGGAGGTAGAGCTAGTGTCACAATATATGTATGAAAAGAGGAAGTTGGTTGTGCTGTAGTTCCTAGCTAGAAGCATTCAATGTATAAATGACCAGGCATTTAGAGCTTTGTACACTTCGATTGAAAAGTCTCGATGTTTGAATCCTCCAGTAAGTATTAAATTGCAATTATTTCGTGTGCATGCAAGTACACCTCAAAGAATACTTATCAGGTGTAAAGTCTGGGATTTGAAAATATGGATTTATTTGAACTGCTACAATTGAAGTTATTCATTTTTTTACTAGTGACCAAATCATGAACTCCTATTTGTATTTCGTGTGCTCAAGTGGGACACTTCTCTATCTCCTGTAAAGTCAAGGGGGCAGCAGAACTGTGTTCTAGGGAACAAGCTAGCTATGCTTAAAAGCAGCATTATTGTACTAGTTACTGAACATATTATTTAATTTCCATCGTACCATGCTAAGAACCTCTCGTTTATGGGTTGTAAACGATGTATCGAATAAGGTTGATGTGTGTGACTTCTGATATGACTTCCATGATGCCAATACAGTTTTTGAAAGT
>OZ026616.1:46279593-46357093 GCA_964020975.1 Hermodice carunculata | reverse complement strand
TGAAAATGCCTGCGTTGAGGTCACATTTAGGATTGTCCATGCGATTGAAGAATTCATTTTGCGAATCGTTCACCTAAAGAAAAAAGCATAACAAGAAATGACCATGAATGCAATAATAAATTCCTCATGAACTGTAGGGAATAATATTCTCCAGTCGAAAAAAGAAGGCAATTTGAGTGTAAGGAATCTCAAGAAAGACCATAGCTAACAGCAAATAGGCTTGCACTATACATCGAGAAACCTCGTACAATAATCTACAGAACCCCCGTCCTAACAAATTGTGTTTCTGTTTCAAAATTTTTGTCAAAATCTCAGTACATTTCTTAGCCTATAACTAATAGATAATCTCAAGTAGCAGTTATATAAAGCAAGCCTACACGTACTAACAGTAAGTGAAAACGTAGACACGTAGATGTTTAGGCCTACACAAAGCATACACTTAACGCAAAAATATATCTGGCAGTGCTTTGTAAATGCTTCCGATGCGAAATGGGGACCTGAATTATTCGGTCACTGTCGACAGCAAGGGGGCGGTTGCCGGCGGTACAAAAATTTCATGCCACGAAAATTATCTTGATATTTAGGCGGATATCAGGGCAAAATACTCATGGCCGAAGGCATACCCATTCAGCACTCTCCACCAGCCACTCGAGCTCACAACTGGCTACTCCGTCAGATAACATGAAAATCTATCTATCTATCTATCTATCTATCTATCTATCTATCTATCTATCTGTCTATCTGTCTGTCTGTCTGTCTGTCTGTCTGTCTGTCTGTCTATCTATCTATCTATCTATCTATCTATCTATCCATCCATCCATCTATCTATCTATCTGTCTATCCATCCATCCATCCATCCATGTATCTATCTATCTATCTATCAATCCGTCTATATATATATATATATATATATATATATATATATATATATATATATATATATATATATATATATATATATATGTATGTATGTAAAACATACAACCTGGCATAAATGTGGAAAACTAACACACAAACTGTATATAGTAGAGAGATTCTGTGAACAGTCCGCAGTCAGCTAACCTTGGAACATTCAAAATAAGTCTCAACCTAAAATCAGGCGTGCAAAGCTCCAGCTGCCTGCACGGAGCTAAGGTTACCAAAAGTAAGCCTAGAACATCTTTGAATTGGTGATGTATGAATATGTGTTATGCAGATTCTATACTTAGTAATCTCGTTTTGCCAATATATTTATATACATATATATATATATATATATATATATATATATATATATAATATATATATATATATATATAGATATATATATATATATATATATATATATATATATATATATATATATATATATATATATATATATATTAGGTAGAGGCAATGTGTTTCACCCCACCTGAAAGCAAGGGATGTTCAGTTGGCAAGGGGAATTTTCACATTGAATATTCTCAAAGTTATTGGAGACAAGGACAATTCCATTCCAACATGTACACTTTTTTATTCTTTAGGCATATACTCTGATGGGTCGCTAAGCAATTCTTCTTCACTAGTTATCCAGGTTCTGCTGTACAATTTTGCACCTGAGTTCATCAAAATGCAAGTTTTTTTGACAGCCTTAGTAAAGCATATATTGCTATTAAACTTTACGTTCAACAATACTAAATCGCCAATATGAGCATCACTTCTAGTTGTAACATCTGGCTGGAACTGCATGCTTGCTTTGGTTGAATCTAGGAAGATTCACATCCAAGTGAAGCGAGACTTACATGCTGCAATAAAGTTTACAAGAATGGTTTTTGTAAAAAAACATGTATATCTGCCTCGATTAGCACAGTATAATATGAATATAGCACAAATTTGTTTATGCTACCTTCGTGTGGTATGAATTTTTTTCTTCCATATGTCAAATTTTAGACTGTTCCCTGCAAGTTTGGTTATAATTGGCAATATTTTGTGATGAAATAAGCAAAATTCACTCTAAGAAAGAACTGGAAAACAACAGCATGAAAGTCAATGCTACATGTTTCTATGGTTACTGAAACATAATGTGAGTGTAATATTTGCTCCTCTTTTATGCAAGTTATATGATTTAAAGGACTTCCGCTGATGTATGAATGCGCAATTTATGCGAGATAGGCAATGCTTCCACAATTTTATGTATAATGTAGTGCCGCATACTAACTGCTTCAATGTGATACCTACCATAATACCACCAGTGTCACGCATAAAAGAGTACATCATTTGCTTGAATTCTATAATAACGTATATCTGATTTACAACATTGTACTTGAGATGGCGCTGGGATGGGTGATGAAAGCTGCAGATGCATCTAAATTGGCCAACATATTTATCTGTTGTGATTTTGTGGATTTGCTGCATCACGCTGCACTACGACTGGCAATTGCCACCAATATTATCTGAGTAATTTATTGTGTAGTAGCTACACTCTTGGGCAAGATGGTTCACTCCTCCAAAAATACCATAAATACTTCAATGTTAACTATTCGCACAAGAAACCTCAACTTATACTTACCTTCAACAACTGGACGGGAAACACTAAAGAAAAGACAACTGCAACACCTTTGGCAATGGATTCGTTGCTTTTCACGTGGTGACACTGGTAGATTTCACTGTAATACAGTTCAAAGATCTTGTAATAATTGAACTTTTTTAACAGACCGGTAGCAGCCAAGAAGTTCCTTCTTAATTTAAGGTACCAACCACTTTATTCTCAACTTGTTGCTATTAGTGTGCGCCTCATATGCAAGAATACTATTGTGCAAACATTGGAAAGCCAAAGAGCTGCATTCTTAGTTTTAGCAACCAGGCTATTAACCAAAACTAACGTTATACACACACTTACAGCTATTTTTTCTGAAAGAAAAAACGCACTTGTATGTTTCGATTTTGCAAAATATATTGTACACAAAAACTGCATTGTTGAACAATCATAAAAAATGGTAACTGAGTTAAAAAAAAAAAAGAATAGGAGTAAAGAGACACCAGTCAGTATCTGATATTTTGTACAACATTTAATGGATTTAATAGGACGTTTTGGCATTACGTACATTTGTTTAACACAGCAAACCTAGAGGATTATTTATAAAAAACATGACATTTTATCCGATGATATGTCATTCTACGTTGACTTCTGTTTTTAATCTTCACTTTGGAGCTCTTACAATGAAACGTTGATTATTAAGTCAAAGTAACTATATCGCTCTTCCTATATCCTGATACATACGCATCTGGAAGGTGCTTCATTAAAATATTTATATGTTTATGTGTGGATGAGTGTGAGCGTTAGAGTGCACGGTGTGTGATAAATGTTACATCAACGTACAAGTGTCTTGTAAGGAAACAATTTGTCGCAAATTTATTCTTGGGGTCCATTTTAATTTACATCAATATATAGTTACTTCAGTTTCTTTAAAATGTCTTAACATGCTATTTGAAATTTAGCCATCGCACCCGAACAAGGTGTTTGCAAATAGAAGCGACTATTTTTTCCGAGTCCCCCCCCTCCCCATCCCCAATGTGTAAAATTACAAGAAACACTCGACAAAACAGGTTCTCAGAGGCGTATATGTTACTGGCTCGTTTGAGACCAGCCGAATGGAGCATATTTGCACACAACTACTGTACCAGAATTTTCAAGATGATTTTTATACAGTCTCGAGGATGCTATCACGAAAATGGATTGGCGGGGCGGGGTGGGGGGAGGGGGTGGGGGCGGGCTTCCAATCACGACCTTGCATTTCAGGTTAGGATGTCTACTGTCTGCAGGCTTCAGCTCGGAATAACATATTTTTGTACTTCTCAAGAATCACACAATGCATTTCTGACCCAATGCATGTCTGTGCACAAGACACTGAAAGGCAAAGTTACATGTTGCACGATGACCAAGTCTGTTTTAGACCTGTTGCACATATCTTATGTATGATCCTTAAAGAAGCAGAGTAGGAGCACGAAACATGGAACTAAAATAGTCCAGCCTTTCTAAAACCTACACACACAATATATATATATATAATTTGCCTTCAGATGTGCCGTCGTAAATTTTCCTCCGAAGAAATGAACTTCATGAAATTGTATTCTCTATCAGGTCCGCTTCATGCCGCAGTCGAAATGTCAATGCACTAGGGTAAGTTTCGAATTAAAAATAATGCTTAGCGCTGACCACAATGTGAAACATATTGAAGCACATGTTGGAACTTTGTTTGGTTGTGTTTTTTTTATTTTTATTTTTTTTTGTGGTCAGTTGACAAAGGAACTAAGAGGACGCTATCCGAATGGTCCCGCAAAAGCTCTGCATGGTCCAGTTTACGTTTTAAAGGGAGAACATGCAGCGCTTTGCAATAGTTATAGAGAATTGAAATAGGAGTTGGAAATATTGGAATGAAAAGAGGTTTACATGGTTCCTCCTTTGTAGGGTCCAGCATTAACAAAGACGGCCTTTGGGTGTTCAAATAATAATAATAATAATAATAATAATAATAATAATAATAATAATAATAATAATAATAATAATAATAATAATAATAATAATAATAATAATAATAATAATAATAATAATAATAATAATAATAATAATAATAATGAATCAGACCCCCCCCCTTTTTTTTTTCCTTGTTTGATTCCATCAAAATAGAATTCCTGTTGGTAATTAAAGCCCATGGCGTCCTAAATCATTGAGGTACCGTTGTATTTTAGCACTGTTGTAATTAAGTCAAGTTTAACTCATAAATTTGGTCCGTTTGTTATCTTCATCAGACAAAAATAACCCGTGATATTGTTATTTATTACATTTAAAAAAAAACCTCCCAAAATATTCTAAAAATATAAAACAAAAGAACTATATCACTATATCGGGGCATGGTTATTGGTGACAATGACGTAGTCAGGCTTTCAAAGATATTCATGGCTTATGAGTGTGGGTATGGAGCTTTTCTGCAAAACCAATGAGAATCATTTTAAAATGGGTATTTGGCTTGGCCAATCACACCGAGCTATGGAACCTTTGGATGACCAATAAGATAACCCCTTACACTTACATCACGGTGAAGCTCAAAGGCATGGCAAATGCTCAAATATCGCTCAAACTGGCACGTATACGTGCTCGAGGTTTTGTTTAAAGAGGTAAATCTAGCAGCAAATGTATGCACACTGTTAAAAAAGTGCTGCCATAAGTGAAGCACAGAATTGCGATGTTCGAGTTCGTCACATGCATCCTTTGAATGGGGTCAGTTGAGAAGCCAAATTTGGAAATGTAGGAACCGTAAGTTGAACTGGTTTTGATTTTTTCACATTACTCATTAGTTATCATTACTCAGATTGTTTGGGAGGGGGGGTCATTTTTGAAGAAAGCTGTTATCCTTATGTTACAATTATATTTCGAACACCTTTAATTTGATTGTAGCGTAGACTAAGGAACCGTGATTGCAGTGTGGATACTGGAGTATCCACACTGCAATCACGGTGGTCGGTGGCACGCGGCAGGCCTTTCTCTTCCCCCTCCCCCCTTCCTCTGATTGCATGATGCCAATTATTAAGCGACTGAAGAAGAACCATGTCACTTTAAACTGACTTCAAAGGGGGCAATGAGAATGTAGTAATAATACGGTGGCTCTCCGCTTGTCTGCCGCGGTCCTGTGTCACTCTGTGACACAGGTGGCCTAGGGTAAAAAAAAAAAAAAATCATCCATCCCTCTCACACCCTATCCCCGCCTCTAACTTTTGTCTAAGGCTCAGGCTTTTCCCATGGGAGCCCTTATAAGGGCTACCACCATTCCTATTCCTCCCCCTCCCTGTACTCTGGGATTATAATTTAACTTGTTGCCTTCTAACTCTATTATTTCATTCTTTTTCTCACAGCATCCTACCGGGTAGTCCTGTACATCTTTATTACCTTTCCTGCCTCCCAGAAAGCCACCTTTCTAAAATCCATGCTATACGTTCCTCTTCCTCTAAACCCTGAACCTCTTCTAAACCCTTGTAATTGTAATCTTCTCTGTGCAACTTTCTTAAAAAATCTTCCGTTATCTCTCTATATGCATCACACCACAATAGCCAATGATCCACTGTCTCATCTGC
Source organism: Hermodice carunculata (assembly GCA_964020975.1). NCBI lineage: Eukaryota > Metazoa > Annelida > Polychaeta > Eunicida > Amphinomidae > Hermodice > Hermodice carunculata. Next base: position 46,351,003 of record OZ026616.1, on the reverse strand, counting down.
CTCTTGTCTATGTTACATGCCGTCGATGGATCTGCACAATCGACTGATCGCGCAGCGCCATCAATGGATCTATTGTTCGCGCAACAATCGTTAGATGGCGCTGCGTAAACAATCACTTTTTTGTGACACTGCGTAAGTGTTGCTGGCGCTGCACCATCGATTGAAAGATCTGTCAAATTGAGTGTTTTGTGAGTGGCATGTCACTTTCAGTCTGTGAATTTTTGAAAACCATAAATTGAGTGTACGGACAAGGAAAATAAAATTTACTTTAAGTTTACATTCTCCAAGTACTTAAAGTTCATCAGAAGACTATTGAACAAACGAGTGTAAGAAAGCGAAGTCTAAAAAATCATTGTGCACGCCCATTGTCCAATTTATTACTTGCCCCAATCTCAACTCAAATACTCGAACAGTGATGGATCAAATTCCGGGATCCAAGTACAATTTACATAGTGGATTTAAAATAAATAAATAAATAAACAATATTGAGTTAGTGTACTCTTTGATTAAAAGAATAATTAAAAAAAACGTTGTTAGTTTTACATGTATGTCGGCCTACATTACCAATGTGTCTGAAATAAAATCCATCTCAATAGCTTCATTGGCAAACCTGGATCTATCTATCTATCTATCTATCTATCTATCTATCTATCTATCTATCTATCTATCTATCTATCTATCTATCTATCTATCTATCTATCTATCTATCTATCTATCTATCTATCTATCTATCTATCTATCTATCTATCTATCTATCTATCTATCTATCTATCTATCTATCTATCTATCTATCTATCAAGCGCAGATCTGGTACTAGTTTATTTCATTACAATTTTTTTCTAACTAAATTATAAATCGATCGGGCATCCTTTGCAAGCATTACATAACATTTTACTTTGATCTAGATGTGTTTACCAATTAAAAATGATAATAATTTATTGGACCTCCACTTTGGGAGAAGTAAAAGATATATCAATATAAAAGTAAATGCACATCAAGATTAAATACCTAACTAAAGTTTATGTACGTGTTTTGTACTGATCGTTTGCCGGTACTTTTCCATACAGATTTGATTTACGGCCGAGTCAAGTCTGAAATAGTCGAATCCAGGCAGTTGAGCTACAGATGTACAGTTACATCCATTGTCAGCACAGTGCGGTTGATCGGTGCGCGATCCATCGATTGTTGCGCGAACAACAGATCCATTGATAGCGCTGCGCGATGGGTCGATTGTGCAGATTCTTCGATGGCGCGTAACATCTGCACGACTTACACTTTCCATTACTCCCTGTTGTCCACTTTTGATTTCTCTTTTGTAGATTGATTACTCCTGCCCTACTTTGAAACAGAAGTTTGGATCCCATCCCTCCATCCCAACACACACTTTTCTGTGGCTTTTCTAATACCTTGTATGCCTTCAATGTACTTTTTTTCCCTGACTCCTCTTTTCCAGTCTTCTTTCCAACCCTCTGTAACAGTCTTACAAATATATACTTTTCAATCATCCACCTCATCATATCCTTTTAGTTCATATTTCTCTGCTAACCCGTCTATGTCTTTAACCCATCTTGTTTTTTCCTTGGCTACCTCATTGTGAACTTTCCTGCACCACCTGTCTTTACTTATTCCTTGTAATTAACCCCGATACTTTAACTTAGCTTTGGCAATTCTATCTGTGATCTTATTCCATCCTAACTCTCCTAGGACTGCTTCTGTTGCTGTACATGGTGGCGCTCTTAGTATCCATTTCCCCATCTCATTCTGTGCTTTCTCCATTCCCTGGATATCTCCTTCACTCACTGAAATCACATCTAAGCCATATATCATTCCTGGTATTGCAACTCTATCCCATAATACTCTTGCTGTGTATGCTCTGTTGAAACTGTTCAGTGCAGTAGCTTTAATCATTCCTTTTGTGCGATTCACTTTCCGTTTAATCTTCTCCGCCTGATACCTGAACATGCCTTTACCGGTTGCTTTTATCTTAACACCTGGGTATTCATACTCATCAACCTCCCCAATTATAATTAGCTGTTCCCTACCTTCTGGAATTTGGAACTGCCCAATTCTCCATTTTTTATTTCCATCTGGTTTCTTCCCAAGAGTCATCACTGTACTCTTATCCTTGCTAAATTCTAACCTCCATTTATTCCCGTATTCCCCTGCTATGTTCAGCATCTCTTGTAGTTCTTTCTGGGACTCTGCCATAAGTACAATGTCATCTGCAAAGAATAGACCTGGAATTTTTAGATCACCTACCCTTATGCCCTTATCACACTCCATCAACTGATCCCCCCAACTCCTTAACATACAAAGGGAACAAAATTGGGGACAGCACACACCCCTGCTTTAGGCCTATATCCAGACTTACATTCTGTACTTCTACCTTTCCTACTGAACAGGGAAAAGAACAGCCATTTTTAACGCAACAAAAATCCAAGTTGCCTAAGCTAAAGCCTAACAAAATTATGGACGATGCTATTTTCACCGTACAGTGAGAATAGCGTTTGGTCTATTTTCACCGTGCGGTGAGAATAGCGTTTTGCAGGAGTTTTGTCTATTTTCACCGTACGGTGAGGATAGAGTTTTGTCTATTTTCACTGTACGGTGAGGATAGGGCTTGGTCTATTTTCACCGTATAGTGATGATGGTACAGTTTGGTATATTTTCATGGTGAGGATAGAGGCGGCTCTATTTTCACCATTTGGAAAATAGAAATTGAGAGCCTTTGTGCAAATGTATGGTTATGACTTGTCACATAGAACTGAGGGCAAATTAAGATTGGAGAAAAATGCTTACTTTAGGAAGATAGCTAGCTTCATGGTATATTCAATAGGAAACGGGTCCAGAGCAAAGTGCCCACTTACGGAGGGTTTACTGTAAGACAATTTCCTTGGCACCATGACAGCATTTAATGCTTGGCTTTTCAACATCTCAAATTGATGTATGTAAATTCACTCTACCCACCCTTTCATTTTCATTGCTTCGTGTGTTTTTTTTTAAATTTTTATTTATTTTTTTAATGCGATCTTTAACTAAGTCATAACGAGATACATCTATATTACCCTTAAGTTTCGTTACTACCATCTGTGACAATATTAAAATAGTTCCTACTTTGTCTTGCCACTTAAATTTTTGCCTTTTCACATGAAAAATACAGAGTATTGGCTCTATAAAAGCTGAAATAACACCTCAACCGATCTCACTATAAACCATGCTCAAACTGGGTAGTTTAGGCCTTTTAATTATTTAAGCAAATGTTGTTTCCAATTCTCTTTGTGTGCAATATCATGACACAATGCTTTTCCAAAATATTCTTCCCTGGTTGACTTCTCTGATCTTCTCTACTATTGCCGCACGGTAGAAATAGAGCAGCCTCTATTCTTACCGTACAACAAATATAGACCAAACTCTATCATCACCGAACGGTGAAAATAGACAAAACACTATTCTGACCTTATGGTGAAAATAGACAAAAGTACGGGGACAATAGTCACTCCGCAAAATTATATGTGTGGTTCCGGTAACCTGACAGACCCTAGCTACTGTCACAATGAAAATGCCCAACCCTAAATAAATTTTATTAGACATTAAAAAAAAAGTTTCACGCGGCCCCCTATGTAATAAGAATTTATTGATCCTGGCTGAAAGGTTTTATTGAGAAAGTGGCTGTAAAATTGTGCCGTTATTTTGCAGAAAGTCAACTCAAACGCAGCATTTTATTTCAGCTTGTCTGGATGATAACTGGGGCCGGGGAAACAGCATAGCTGGACATGGTTGTTCCATGAAGCAGCATAGACCCAGTTGTTTGGTGATCGTTATCGTAATATTTTGGTATGTTCCGGGTGTCCATACTCTGAGTTACAGGGCAAATGTTCGTTGAAGTACTTTTAAAACATGACTTACTATCTTAACTTTAATCTGCCGGCTTGGTTATGTGTGAAGCAGTTATCATTGTTGGTTACAAATCCAAATGGAACATTATATCCTGCACTAGTGAACTGCCTTCAGCAGCAGCCAGTGGTGGCCGGCAGCATAGACGCAGTTTGTTACCGCTTGCTGTCCCTGGCTGCTGTCGCAAGCCAAAAAAAGCGTTTGGGGTTGACTGGAGATTGCTGGCAAGCAGCGGCAGTGGCAAGCGGCATTCCTTTCTTAGATGCTGTCTGCCGCTCCCTGCCGCTATCAGCCATTGGGCTCCACTCTATATTGCATACTACATGGTGTATCAAAAGTTTGCTCTTCAAAGGCTGATCTTACTGTGAATATTGGTTACATAGAGCAGTGATGTATATAAAAAAAAAAAAATAATGTGCCACAAGCAGGTGATCCTCTGCAAATACAGGTTCCGGACATACTTGTGCTTTTAAAAACCAAATATGTTCCTGTTTTAGTGCATATATCAAAGCAGATGATGCTGGAAAAAAAATGTTTTTTTGAAGAGCAAACTTTTTACCTGTATTTTCAATGTACGTGGCAAACACTGGTTTTAATGTTTTGCAAAACAACCTCTGGAAAACCTGCATAGATTTTTATTAAAAAAAAAATGTAGAACTGTCAGAAGGTGGGGTACAACCCCACTTTTATCCGCAAGTGTCATTAAATATTGTTATTGTCGATGGCGTGAGAAGTTTGCGTTGCACACACATGTACATACGCTAGTAATTTTATAATCAATTACAAAGACTGGCATGTTTGTTTGTTTTCCCATACAATAGTACATGTATGGAGAGACCACCTGCATTTTTAATCACATTTGTACCACTGCACAATAAAGTCGTACATGTAAATATACTTTACCTAATGTAAAAGACCACTTACTATATGACCACTTGATTCTGGTGGAAGGGTGGTCTTAAATTGCAGGTGTATGATTCAACATAACAGTAGTACATATAATCTGAAATCGATTTCATATTCAAACAAAGTAGTAACTTTTATGTGGTTGAATGAGATACAAAGTTATTCAACATGTGTAGGGCCTGTATTTTTCCGTTTTTAATGGAAACGGAATGGAATAATGAATTTTTGTCACCTTTGAAACAGAATTTGCTGTTTTGCCTTAATGTGTTTTACATACAAAGAAAACTACTGAAACGGGGTTTGGAAATTTCTGGCTGGTGAAACGGAATTTCTAGTAGTTTTTTGAAACGGAAAAATACAGGCCCTACATGTATCAAGTTGATGGAGGTACAAGTCATGTTCTAAAGTGTAATAAATGAATACATATACTGGAATCTCTTCCATCCCCAACTTTAGATCCATATTTTACATGATACACCATGTAGTATACAATACAGAGTGGAACCCAGCGATTGGGAGTAGCGGCCGGCGGCAGACACTATATAAGGAAGGCCTGCTGCTGGCCACCGAAATGTGCCGTTGCCCTCCAGTCAACCCCAAACCCTTCCATTGTTTTTTTTTGCGGTGGCAGGCATCTCTGCTATCCTCATTTACAAACCTTTGGGTGCGAAGTCTACAATTTTCAAAATGGCAGCCAAGTCTGTTTGGGTTAATTTACTTTCGAAGATTTTTTTCTGAAGTCTGCAATGAATGATCGGCAACATTTTTGTTCCTTAATGAAAATAATAATACCAATTAAGTAGAAAACAACAACAAAAACATGCCAGGACTTTGGTCTTTGCACTTAATACACTAACACAACCTCAAACCTTGCCATTATAAAACCAAATTTATGCAAAATATGAAAATCTTGTGGACACTCTAGCATCTTCATGTTTGGTGGATTTTCAAAAAATTATGAAGGATGGTGTGGGAGGTGAAAGTCTTAAGTTACTAATGATACTAGGTACCACCTTTACTTTGACAGAAACTATGAGCAAAAATGTGTTTTAAGATATAAAATTCCATATTTGGAAGAGTAAATGGATTAGACTTGCCAAATTTATAGGATTTATAGACCATGTCTGATACTAGAATATTTTATAATATCAGTGACCTTGACCACTTTTTGTGAGGTCGCCATGCCTGTAAAGTTGAAAAGGTGATTTTGTAATGGCAGGGTGTAGCTTGGACATCAATGGCAAAGAGAATTAAGCTATCAAGATGTCACACAGTAGTCCGCCTTGACACAAATTTATGTGCCGTATTTTAAGTCCCTTAGAAGAAGTGAAAATGTCACAGCCATGGACACTGCCAACCAACTTTGGATCAGCATTGTTCATGGCTGGGCTAGGAGGGGTTGAGTTATTTTAGTTAAAGTTTGAGGTTCACTTAGACAATGTTTGTTGACCTTGACCTCATTCTCAAGGTCATAGCATCTCTTTCATGAATTCTATTGTGAATGTCAAACCTTCAAAATTTTTTGAGCAAGGACCTTGACAGTAACTTACACATGATGGTGATCCTTAGGGAAAGCCAGACTCAGACATTACCTGGGTAACTTTGCACTCATTACCAAGGGCACAGGGCTTTGTACATGAGTTTTAATATTGACTTCATAATTTAGCAGAACTGGTTGAGCTAGGATTAAAAAGTTGCTTGTTTGATGTCTTCGATACTTACCTTGACCTCGTAATGACCTCAATAATCCAGTTGTTTTTTCCATCGAACTATTCAGATTAAAAAGGCACCTGGATCACTGAATCATCATCATTGCCTACTTGAAATAAATAATTCTGTTTCTGTATGGATATATATATATATATACAGTGAAACCTCCCTGTACCGAACGCCCATGGGACCGAACAAAAGTGTTCGGTATAGGGAGGTTTCCACATTGTGGCCTCATGTCTTACCAACCGTACTATACAGATACCAGCTGAGATCATTATGGTGGGAGATACTCATGTTAACTACATGTACATCATTAAATAAATGAACAACAAAGAAGTAATTTTTGATTGTTTTATGATTTGGCTAAGATGTACTGACTATGATAGAGCAAAGTTCAGATGTATACATGCACATATATATATATAATTATTAAAGAACATGATAACATATAGTGTATGTTCATATTGAAATAACATGCTTAGGACCTTGCACCTATTTTAGCAGAGCTGTTGCTCATTTCAGTCTACTGGTACTCCTTGAAATTAAATCCCCTGGCTTTGGTGAGACAAACATGAAATAACATGCTTAGGACCTTGCACCTATTTTAGCAGAGCTGTTGCTCATTTCAGTCTACTGGTACTCCTTGAAATTAAATCCCCTGGCTTTGGTGAGACAAACATAATGACTTAATTTGTAAGTTATTGTTCGTTAGAACTATTAAAGAAAACACCCAAAACTGGTCCAATTATCCGTGAGAGGATAGGAGGAAGTTGCTAAGTGACATTGACACTTTCACCCTCCACCCTGCTGTTGCCATGCATCTATAGAAGTGACAACAGGTGTTCAACAGCTTGTCTGTGGATTGTTTCTATTGCTGCTGGTATAAGCAATAATTAAGCCTGTCTATGAAGTTAATCTGGTTAGTTTCAGCCTTATCAATAATTACGCCCTGCAAATACACAAAAATATACTGAATGTGTGTTCAGTACAGGGAGGTTTTTGGGAAAATGGTGTTCATTTGAGGTGTTCATGTTCACTGTAGAGAGGTGTTCAGTATAGGGAGGTTTTCTTATAATGGAAGCTTATGGGAAAAAAATTGGGACCGAGAAAAAGTGTTCGGTATAAGGGGGTGTTCGGTATATAGAGGTGTTCGGTAAGGGAGGTTTTACTGTATATATATATATATATATATATATATATATATATATATATATATATATATATTATATGTTTAGAAAGTAAAGCATTTGGTTTACTGAGGTGAGAATAATGACATATCATACCATTCTATGCATGTACATCCCCCTCCCCAACTCTAGAGGCAACCCCTCTAACTGAAACACAACCATTTTTTTATGCAGAAAGGCCACCCCTCTTATCAGGCCATTATGGGGCTACTGTGAGAATGACCTGATTAGAGGGGGACAACTGAAGAAGCTGTCAAACAAGAATGTTTATGATGATGCTTCAACGAGTTTCACAAACCAGCTCAGAGTTAAACTCATAGTAATTGCCTTGTTCATTCTACATGTAGGTCAGCTGAGCAAAGGTTGCTCATAGCCCTCTTGTTTTCTTTGTTTTGTAGGAGTGACTTCTCTTATGATGGTGAAGTAAGACCTGCCAGGTCAACGACATGCAGAAGTAAGTGTGTAAAACTAGAAGTGTGATGTGGAATTTATCCTACTGGTTATACGAGAGTAAAATTTTTTTTTTAAATGTGTGAAAATTTGCCACATGGTTCCTTTGGTGAGGGGTCAGCTACCTGCAGAAAGTCACAAAATGTCATGTGTCCAGCAGATGTCCATCCCTGTGGACATGTCCATAATCCTGAATGGACAAGAACAGTAGGTACTGCCCTCTATTGGTAAACAACGATGGAACTGAGTTGTCCAATCAGAGACTATTTCTCACATTGTCCAATCAGATCCATGCTTTCTATGAAAGCATAGTCACACAAACATGGACTATGATTGAGAGCACTTTGCATTTTCACCCAATCAGGTTAATGTTTTTATCAACAGTACAGTCCCATGAAATTTTGCATGATTATGTACCAACCTATGAATGAGGTTGGGATTGTAGATGGGTGACCTTGACCTATTTTCAAGGTCACATGGCCACTTCTTAAAAATCATTGCAGATGCACTCAAGAAAGATTTAACTTAAAGAGGATGACATTTTGCATGATTATGTTTCTTTGTTAGACTTTTGTAAGACCTTGCTTGTGACTCCAGATGTATGACCTTCACCTATTTTTCAAGGTCACATGGGCATTTCATCTGAAATCCATTCCATACATGATAACTCCTCAAGGATTTGTCTTAGGAGGCGGAAATTTTGCATGATTATGTACCACAATACAAACTAGGTTGGGAGTATAGATGGGTGACCTTGACCTTTTTTCAAGGTCACAAGCACTTCCATGAAGCTGCAGAAGCGATAAGTCAAGAATCTCTTTTTTAAAGGTAGCACCTTCAAATTGTGTTATGTACCTTCACCATATCTGTAGATCATTGGAATCTGTGTGCTTATTTATGAAAATAAGGGTGACAATAGTAAGGGCACACACGGAGACATTTGATTTTCTGTTGGAAAATCAGCTTGTTCTAGTTTGAAAATGTTTTTCGTAACTCAGCATTACAAAAGGCGCTTGCTGTACTCTGACTCTTTTGGTTTTCATAGGAGCATGCTCATCCACAACCTCCGTGACCAACAGAGTAAAAGCCCAATATGAGTTGTAAACATCTTCAAATATGTCAGGTACATGCAAGGAAGCCCTTTCTAAGTCTGATAAGAAATTCTGTTCATTGAAATGCTTATAAGATCTGAACGTAATGTACTTAGGCTTCCTTGCAGGGACCTGTACACATGTTGAGGTATATATTAGATGGTGGAAGTCACTAAGACCACAGTCAAAAGAGCCAGTGTCCTGAAAAGATAATGGCCTATTTGTTTGAAATAAGTTGAGGAGTGTTCCATTGGCTCCTTTGTAACATGTAGGTTCCTTGATCATGCTTGTAAAATCAAAGTTACCACATAAATTGTGTACATGAGAATCAGCAGAGTTAAGCATATTATAGTTCATATCTCCAGCAACAATGACATTATCTGACCGTACATAGACTTTGTCGAGTATGATTGAACATTCCTCAAGAAATGTAGCATTTGGGAATGAAGGGTCTGTAAACAGAAATAAGCATCCATGATACAGCTTTCAAAGTAAACTCAGTCACAACACTTTCCAATTTCTTGGATTCAATAAAATCTATTCTTGGTGATGGAATGTATGACCTAATATATATTATGAAGCCACCACCATGTTCATTTCGGTCACGGTGGTAGCAAAAATAATTTGGAACACTGAACTGACAATCAGAAAAAGACTCGTCCAGCTTTGTCTCGCTAATAATAAGGCCGTCCAGTAATTGTCTCATCAGCAGGCTAAAAAATACCACCAAATTTGTATCTAAAACTGTTTATGTTCAAATGTGCAATGGGAAAGCACAGGGGTTTTGCTTCTTTATGTAGTTTTAAAGGTTCAAATATATCATAGTCTGAAACTGAATTCTCTGAGTCTATCGAACCTGTGTTAACCATGGAAGTTGCATTTATGCAAAAATCCTCAGTTGAAAGATCACAAAAAGATGAGGATGTGCTAAGGTCAGGTGCATTATACATAGGTAACTGATCCATTTAAAAGTCGTATGATGTTCCCAGTGATATGATCGAAGTGTCTTGAAATGGGAAATCAAAAGTTATACATTAAAGACATCTCCAGTCAAAAGATTTTGACGGGAGATGTCCTGTTAACATCCCCTGTTCCTGTGTGGGCTCAAACTCTCATCATGGACTAAGCTATTCTTGTGTATCTGGTCAAAGCTAATATTTATGTCTCCAGGTGGAAGTCGGGGGACACATTGTTTTAGTGCCCGTTTCTTCCGCTTCTTGTTGTTGTTGTTGTTCAGGTTCTTCAACACTTGGTTTCCGTGCGATAAGTCTTGAAGGAAATGACAGAATTTGATGAAACTTGGTAGGATTATGTATCTAGGCAAGACCTAGGTTGGGAGTGTATTTGGGTGACCTTGACATACTTTTCAAGGTCACAGGGTCATTTATGTGAAATTGGTTTCCGTCTTGAAGAACTTGATGGAATTTGATGAAACTTGGTAGAATTATGTATCTAGGCAAGACCTAAGTTGGGATTGTATTTGGATGACCTTGAGCGAATTCTCAAGGTCACAGGGTCACTTATGTGAAATTGGTTTCTGTGCGATAAGTCATGAAGAACTTAATGGAATTTGATGAAACTTGGTTGGATTATGTATCTAGGCAAGATTGTATTTGGATGACCTTGAGCAAATTCTCAAGGTCACAGGGTCACTTATGTGAAATTGGTTTCTGTGCGATAAGTCATGAAGAACTTAATGGAATTTGATGAAACTTGGTAGGATTATGTATCTAGGCAAGACCTAGGTTGGGATTGTATTTGGATGACCTTGAGCAAATTCTCAAGGTCACAGGGCCACTTATGTGAAATTGGTTTTCGTGTGATAAGTCATGAAGAACTTAATGGAATTTGATGAAACTTGGTAGGATTATGTATCTTGGCAAGACCTAGGTTGGGATTGTATTTGGATGACCTTGAATAAATTCTCAGGGTCACAGGGTCACTTATGTGAAATTGGCTTCCGTTCGATAAGTCAAGAAGAAACAGGATGGAATTTGATGAAACTTGGTAGGATTATGTATCAAGGTAAGACCAAGGTTGGGATTGTATTTGGGTGACCTTGACCTAATTTTCAAGGTCACAGGGTCACTTATGTAAAATTGGTTTCTCTGCAATAAGTCTTGAAGAACTTGATGAAAATTGCTAGAGTAATGTATCTGGGTGAGAGCAAAAATAGGATTGTAATTTTCAAGCAAACCTGGTCATTTGTAATTTGTTATCACCTGTAGCTTATTCAGAGATGTAAGTGTTCCACCAGGAGACATTTGATTTTCTGTTGGAAAATCAGTCTGTTCTAGTTATGTTTATGTTTACAATTATTAAAGTCACATAAACATGGGCAGATATATTGCCGATCTACTTGGTTTTTGCACATTTTTCAACTAATTTAAATTAGTGCTGGGTGCCCACTTTTGGACATAATAGTCACATCAGGTATGGCAGTGAGGCCACACATGTGCAAATTTGTTTTTTGTATAGACACAGGAAATTGAAATATGTCTCTCTTCATTTTACCTGAGACATAAATTAAAGTCAATGTATGGACACTATTAAAGCCACATCACTACGTTTTTGTTTGAGAGATATAGAAATTGACACACTAGACAGGATACTATCATGATAATGGTCACATAAAGTATGGCTGCTAAAGTTTAACAACTACATGTACCCCCTAGTTAAACAGACAGGTAAATTTGAAATTGAACACCCCCCCCCCCCAAGTTATTTAAAAAAAAAAAACTTAGACATTATATATAAGACATACATGTAAACATGCAGTTGGCACATAACATATGGACGTTAAAGCTGTTCATGTTAAATAGAACCAGCAAATTGGACAGACTGTATAGACTTGAGAGGCCACTCAAATGGAAGGCCATTTGGCTTGAAATGCAACATTTGGCAGGTCCCTCCTACTATTTTTTCCGTGTTATTGCACCTCTAATGATAGGCCACCTGTCTTGAGAGATTCCTGATTTTCAATGACTTTTTCAACTTGAGTAATTATCGGAAAATGCACCATTCCTATCCAATTATTATGTAAGTCAATGGACATTCTAATGCAAATTCACATTTTAATTAAATTTTCTTTAGGCAAATTTTAGAAATACTCCTTTTTGCCATATGCACTTAGCTAAAGCTCAACACAGGTCTATTCACTTGCAATTTTGATTTTTTGAACAAGCTTATGTCAGATGAGCACGGGGTGTTCACACAGCCCTCCAGTTCCAAGTTGTAATATGTGTTACATTATTTCTAATAAAACACAAATTTCTGGATTGTTACAGGGGAAGCACCATCACCCTTTCAGCTCAACATGTCCTTCAGACTTAAGTGTCTTCAAGTCAAAATTGACGTGCTGCCAGCAACATTGCCTGCCCATGAGCAGACAAAACTTTACAAGGCCATGGATGAATTGTTTGATACAATAAGCAAAGGTAATGATAGAACTGTGTATGAAAAAGTATAATTTCATGAGAGGGCATGGTTACTATCGAATGTATTTATGGGAAGGTACTTATGGGATTTCTTCTCATGGTGTTACTCTGGGCTTTGAAATACATCAAAAGGTTATTTAAAGTACATGTAAATGACTGTAAGAATAAAACATTCATCTTTGATTTACTTAGAACCTACTCCATTAAATGCTTCACAGTAGCCAACTATATCTTGATGGGTAATCTGCTTAGCTTACTACCACTCCCAAGCCAATAGGGAAGGGCAGTTTCTTAAGTTTCCAGAAACCTCCACTGCACAGCGCTGTCATTGCTTTCATCCGGGTACTCGCCTGCGGGTGAACATTGGTCGGCGGATTTGCAAACACTGTGATAACATTGTACGTATCGGCAATCAAAGTGCCAAAAATGTTCCTTTTCACATAATATCTGCTAATAAATTTTTCACACACCAAAGATAAGATTGTATTATAGCAGAGCATGAATGCATTTGTTCGTATGTTGTGTTAAAAAAGTGAAAAATCCATTTGAACCGCAGTGACCGGGAACCGCATTCTGCTTGTTACATTCCTGCGTAGCGCCACTCGACTATGTGAATGGTTGAAAGAAATGCAATAATAAAGAATATTCTTCGACAGTTATTAAGATAATGCAATGATCACGTATAACAAATTATCGACATAGCACATAATATGGACTCAACAGCATGAGGATTTCGTAAGACTCCTGATGCAAGGAGGGACACTCCTCACACTTTGTAGAAATGTACCTTAGATAGATCTCTACGTATATTATTCAAATGGTCACACTGCATTGTTTTTTGCATAAATTTTTGTGTAATTTTGTTAACATAAGCAGATGCGTGTCAGCTGAGCACAGGATCATCATGATCCTCTTGTTTTGTTTTTCGGATGATAACACAAACATTTTTTTAGGTAGGACCTCCAAATTGTACATGATTATGTACCACTATGAGGCCTAGGCTGAGTTCAAGCATGGATAACCTTGACCAACTTTTGAAGGTCATGGAGTCACTCACTGATGTGAATTTTGTTTCATGGTATAAACCCTAAAAGTTCTTGAGATGGGACTTCCAGATTATCAGGGTGGAACATGGGTAATCTCTACCTATCTTTAAAAATAAAATAGATTTGTCTATTCGAATATTATTTCTGGGTGATGTGTCAAAAGCTTTTTCATGAAGTACTTCCAAACTACACATAATAAAATAGGTCAGGTCTTCAAAAATCCGATGATTGCAGTGCCTTTGATGACTGGGTCATGGTTTTGGTTTATGATAAGATTTACCTTGATCATCTGTGGATTTTGCCACTTAGAGAAAAATGCACTGTTTGTTTATCATACATGTATGCTATTTATTTTCTAAGACAAAGTCAAACTAGCTAACTTTCTGGGAGCATAAAATTAGCATGACTTCTCCCCAGTCCAACTAACTTTAACTCTCACCCTTGTGTAGCTACATCAGACACTGAATAAAATTGTAAACTTTATGGGTCAATGTTTGTTTTTATATAATTGTTTTAAATAAATTCTACAATTATCTTCCAGCTGTCATGGGAATTCACTACCTGCCAGAAATTTTTTGATTGGTGTTGATGCGATGAATTCACAACCTATCAGAGATCTTCAATTGGTGTTGATGCGATGAATTCACCACCTGCCAGAGATCTTCAGTTGGTGTTGCTGCGATGATTTAGGCACATATGACATTTTGTGCTGTGGAATGTAATATAAAGGAACTTCATGTCTCTGCATACATGTAGCTCTTCTTCAGTCATGAAAAACATCACAAATTGGAGTATCCTCATAAACAGGATAAATTTATAAAGGATTTGCCATAAAAAAGACTCATGAATATTGTTGGACATCAAATGTGTGCAATGTTTGATTTATGTACAATTGGCTAGAATTGTGCCTCACTATGTACCATTAAGGAATAAACTAGTAACTGAAGACTTTACACAACGAGTCAGAGAAATAAGGAGGAAATTGATACCACGTATGTTGGATGAGAGGAAAAATGACAAGAGAGCATTCTTACAATATGATAAGCTTGTCACAGATGGCAAGAAATTTGTATATGATTCAGAAACAGACTCTGTAAAAGTGCTCCAGCAGAGAGGCCATAGTCCACAAACTGTTGCCTAGGGGTCAGGCCAAGGCCAGTACAGAGAACCCAGTGAACCAGTGACTATTGTGTATTGGAATGGACAGGGCTTTGTGCAACTCAGTAAGAATGAAGCCGTTAAATTGGAACTGGGTACTTATGACTTTGTTCGTGTTTCTGAGACCTGGTCCTATGACATAACTCAGTATCAACATTGGTTACCTGGATTCACCTGTTTCCCATATTGCAGAGAAAAAGGTAAACATGGTGGACTCTGTGTCTTTGTGAAAAACAAATTCCTTCATGGAATTTAGAGACTACATGAAAATGTTGAAAATGCAGTAGTGACTTTACTTGACAAATGTTTCTTTGGATTCAATACGGATGTAGTACTATTTTTCACGTGTATTTCACCTGAAAGTTCACCTATTTATCAACAGGACGAGGATGGTATATCTATTTTACAGTCACAATTATTACAAGTTTATGCAAAGTTACCCCCTGTTCACATGGTATTAATTGGCGACATGAATGCTAGGGTTGGTGATTTACAAGACTTTATATGTGATGACAGCAGTAAACATCTACCTATGGATGAATGGTACAGTTGTGATGACTTTAGTATGGTAAGAGAAAACAGAGATGATAAAATCAATAATTATGGTTATTCTCTGATAGAGATGTGTAAGAGTTTAAATTTACATATATTGAATGGTCGGTCTAATAGTGATCCAAATGGAGAATTCACATGTAGTAAAAAAGCAGGAAGAAGTGTTGTTGACTATGTATCAGTCAATACAGAATTTTTTCTCTACATTGAGGACTTTTCAGTGCTGTCTATGGATGAATCAGATCATTTTCCTATTCTATGTAAGATGAAGGGGAAAAGTCGCAGTGCAGGTGAAGAAAATGTAAATGTTAGTCCTGTTATAAAATACAAGTGGGAGGCTGATAAGAAAGATGAATTTTTAAATATTTTACAAGATGATCAATCACAAAACTTGTTAAGTGTTGTACCTGATGACGTAGATGAGGCTGTTACCTTGCTAGAAAAAGTGTATCAACCATCAGCAGACTGTATGAAATGTAAACCTAGAGAGACTAGTAAGCAATGTAATGGTCCATGGTATGATTCAGAGTGTAAAAGTCTAAGTGACCAAAACTATGATGCACTAAACAAGTATAGAGCAGATCACAGTGAACAAAGCTGGTTAGAATATACAAGAAAGAGAAACCAGTACAAGTCTTTATGTAGAAGGAAAGAAGAAAGATGGAAAGAACAAGAAAGAGATAAGATAGAGAAAGCTAAAGATGATCCAAACAGGGTATGGAATTTGATTAAGATGAAAAGTAAAAGTCCAATACAACAGAGTGAAATAACACCACTAGAGTGGTTTGAGTATTTTCAACAATTGTTAAATCAAGAGTGTGGGTCAAGTTCTATACAAGATCAAATAGAACAAGATTTGGAAAATCATGATGATCAGTGTGATGAATGTAATGTAAATGAACCACAGGAACTAAATGAATATATTTGTGAAGATGAAATTCATGCAGTTATTAAGAAAATGGCAAATAATAAAGCCCCTGGTGCAGATGGGCTAGTTATTGAATTATTTAAAAATTTGTCTGATATCATTGTGCCATACTTAGTGAAACTGTTCAATATAATGGATAAGGGTCAATACACAAAAGAATGTTGTAAAGCAGTAATATGTCCTCTTCACAAAAAGGGTCCTAAGAATGTAAAAGACAACTATAGAGGAATTTCACTCTTGGATGTCTGTGGTAAAATTTTTACTAAAATTCTTAATAATAATTCTTTATGTGATTGGGCAGAAAAATTGCAAAAAATACATGAAAGTCAACCAGGTTTTAGGTCTGGTAGGTCAACAGTAGACCATTTGTTTACTTTACAGGCAGTTGTCCAAAAATATTTATCTAAAAAAGGTGGTAGATTTTATGTTCTTTTTATTGATTTTTCCAAAGCATTTGACACTGTTATCCACAAGTATTTATGGCACAGACTAATTAATATAGGTGTTCATGGTAAAGTGTTAAAAGTGCTACAATCTATGTATTTAAACCTCCAGTCTTGTGTACGTACACCAGATGGTCTCACAGAGTTTTTTAAGTGCACTATGGGTACAAGGCAAGGATGTATGATGAGTCCTTTACTCTTCATTTTGTTTATTAATAAGTTTGTTCTGGATTTAGAGGCTAAGGGTGGTCAAAGTGTATTTATTTCAGAAGAAACCATGAACTTATTAGCATTACTATATGCAGATGACATTGTAGATTTGGCAGACACGGTTGCTCGACTACAGAAGCAGATTAACATCCTTGGAGAATTCTGTGATCAATCATGTATGAACATTAACTTAACTAAAACAAAAATAATGGTTTTTAGGAATGGAGGTATTTTGCGCAAAAATGAGGAATGGTATTTTAAACAGGAAAAAATTGAATGAGTGTCTTATTATAAGTATTTAGGTCTCATGGTTTCATCAAGACTATCATGGTCTGTAGCAACCAAAACTTTGGCCAGCCAAGCACAAAAAGTCATAGCTATGTTACAGTGTTTCCAATATAAAGTTGGTAAATTACCATATAAAACCGTATTCCATTTATTCGATAAAATGATCACACCTATTTTACTATATGGATCTGAAATTTGGGGTTATCAGTATACAGAAGAAATAGAAAAAGTGCAGATTAAGTTTTGTAAACAGTGGCTTGGTCTCCCTCAAGGTTCATCTGATGGTGCTGCCTTGGGGGAATGTGGAAAATACCCTCTTTTTGTGAAATATCATCTACGATGCATCAGTTATTGGTGCAAGATTCTTCAAATGGACTCCCATAGATACCCAAAACAATGCTATAATATGTTGTTTGAGTTGGATATAGCTGGAAGGTGTAACTGGGCTCCACATTATTATTCAAATTTGGTTTTGGCACAGTCTGGATATCACAAGAAGTCGGAAATGTTGCATGGTTTAAAGAAATTTTCTCTAAAAGATTGAAGGACTGTGCCATGCAAATTTGGCATGATTCAGTCACAGAAAATCAAAAGTTGAATACTTATTGCCTTTTCAAATCTTTGTTAGAACCAGAAAAATATCTTAACTGTGTAAATGTTATCACTTTTCGAAATGCTATTACTCGCTTTAGATGCTCAAGTCATGGCCTGCACATTGAGAAAGGAAGATATACTGGTACAGTGAGGGAAGAGAGAATTTGTTTATTATGTAATACTAACAAGATTAAGTGTGTTGAAAATGAATTTCATTTCATGATGGTTTGTCCATTTTACTCAGACTTACGTGAGAAGTACTTGAATAAGAACTACATGTATTATTTATATCCTTCTACTGAGAAAATGATTAATCTATTAAAAAGTGACAAACCAGAAATATTATGTTCATTAGGAAGTTATTTGTATCAAGCTTTTAAGAAGAGAGTTTCTTTTGTTAAATATGTAAAAATATAAACCTGGTGTCTTTTTCCATTATTTCAAAATACTATTTTAATGTACATATTATGTATTGACAGGCCAGAGGCCTTTTATTACGAAATAAATGATCTATTCTATTATTAAGGAATAAACTCTCTTTAAAAACTATTTTGCTATAAAGTATGGCTGTGCCATAGAATGATCAGTCTATGCATACTTTTGATGATTCATTTACCAGTATGGCCAGTCATTAAGTTTTGTCTGTGAAATCAGTATACCTGTCATTCTTTGTTTCTCTTCCGGTCAACTCAATATAACTTTCAGGATTTATCCAGTGTATGAAAATCTAGGTTGAGTTTGAAAGAAAAACCACATGTGTATCATACTTGGAAGTTTGATATTGCATAATATGGAAGATTTTGACCTGCTTTC
This sequence comes from Hermodice carunculata, assembly GCA_964020975.1. NCBI lineage: Eukaryota > Metazoa > Annelida > Polychaeta > Eunicida > Amphinomidae > Hermodice > Hermodice carunculata. The sequence continues at coordinate 46,332,293 of OZ026616.1, read as the reverse complement.
TCAAGGTTAGTGGGGTTTGTTTTGGTGTTATTACTTTTGACTTTAACAGGTCATATTGAGGTAAATGACAGTAATGATTAATACATGTATTTTCACAGACAGTAAAACCTCCCTATGCTGAACACCCTTGGGACTGGAAAAAAGTGTTTGGAATAGTGAGGTGTTCATTATTGGGAGGTTTGCTTACATTGGAAGTATATGTTTGGGACTGAGAAATGGTATTCAGTTTAGAGAGGTGTTCAGTATAGGGAGGTATTTGGTTAGAGAGGTTTCACTGTATATTTAAAACCTAAACACCCAAATTACATGTAATTCAAGCTTTGTAGGAGTGTGCTTTATGTGTACTTGTGTTAAATGTATTAAAGCTGGATGACCTTAAATTGATTTTCTAGGTTAAAGGCTCACATATGGTAATTATTATCACGTAACAGCCAGCTTGGCCTCGCTCCACTGTGAAGGACATACTAACACAAAGCCAGACTTTCACAGTATATGGGTGACCTTGACCATATCCCAAGGGTTGTTTTTTAATGGTCAGATCCATTTCTTGGTTGTGCATTTTACTTGTTATACCTCCAATTCCTTGATCTGGCTTATTCCAATCACCAATTTGTACCAACGATGTTGTTTGGATTTGTTATACACATATCAACTTGGAATTTTATAGGCCTAAATTAAGAAAATGGTGATGCAGTTGTCCAGGTCCCTAGCAATCACCCACGCTAGAAAAGTATATACAACACTTTGTGTGAAAAACATGCATGCTGGAAATGAAACACTGTATATTGAGAAATTAAGCCCATATAATTCCAACCCTAGCGGTCTCCTAAAGCAGGAGGTAATTCACACATCTCGGCGCATACTCTTCGATTTAGCTCAGGAAAGGTAAAATACATACTGTTGTTGCAACAGAGAAAGTGTACGTAGATTTGTTTATTTTTATAAGTATGAGGAGGAATTGAATTGATACTTTTTACCTGTCACATGTGCATGTATAATATAGGGGGCTCCAGAGGGGACATGAGAGAGGAAAAAAACACACACAAAGTGATCAAAGTTAGACAAATAAATATTGTGTGAGAGAATGCAATTTTTTGTTCTCAATCATGTCCTCTCTGGGGCTCCGTAATAATATAACTTAGTTACAGTAGCAGTGACAAATGTCACTTCTGCTGCTCAAGTTATCAATGACTTTTATCAGTTAAATCCATTCAGGAGAATGTGAAATAAAAAAATTTAAGAAGCAAACTTTTGTTATGTTATCTATGATGTGCATGTATACGATATAAGTTGACAATGTTGTTTTTTAAAATGGGTCTGTGTACAACCATTGTAGGAGCATCCAATAAAACACAAATGAAAATTGTATGATTTAGAAAGTTTAAATTTTGAATATATTCTTAGATATCATCAGCAGAAATGTTATTTCAGCTTTAATTTATTGGTTCGGGTTATAGGTGCATCCAATGAACTGCAAAAGAAAGTTACAGAATTTTGATTCTGTGAAATATCAACAGGGTTTTAGGTTTATCATCAACAGGATTTTAGGTAGTGGGCTATTCCAATGTTACTTTGTAGGTTTATGCTGTAGGCATATCCAATGAACTACAAATGAAAGTTACATGGCTTAGAATTATGCTAATTAGGGCCACATAAAAATTTTAATATTTAATATCTTTAAAACTATCACAGGTAAAGGTGCCATTCCAACTTAAATTTATAGGTTTGTGCTGTTCTCACATCCAATAAACTGCAAAAAAAGTTTTATTTTTAATTTATGCTAATAGGAGAGTTCACAATTAGAAGTTTTATGTGTATTCAGCTGAATACACAACCCACTTACCATGGGAAATTTGGTGTTCATAAGTACAGTAGTTTTGGTGAATGCATGCCAACTAGAAAAGTTTTTATGATAGGACCTGTATATTGCTCAGGATGATAGTTCTTATCCAAGGCTCAGTCAGATTTGAAGATGGGGGATCTTAATCTATTTATGTTTTACAAACCTATATGGTTGCCAATATCTTGGCAATAATAGATCCTGTACCCAGGGGTACTATTAAACATTAGTAGAAAAGCACAAATTGGGTATATTTTGGTGTTTTAATGTAATCTTGAGTGACCAGAAAGGTCAGTTTATGGTTGGAAGCATAGTGCATGTATCATGATATCTTGATCCTGAAAACTGCAATTTTAAATCATTGATACTATTAAGTATGAAAAGGAAATGATAAATGCTTTCTTTTGGAGATGTGACATTCGACTTTAAGTGACCTTGGGAGGTCAAAATCAAGTTCAAATTGAGGTACTTCTTGGTAAATACACTCATTCCTTCCTTTTCATTATTACATTTATGTAAGTCGATGGGGATTGCAATGGTAATTTACATTTTTACTGCTGTATAATCCTCAGCAATTGAGATTCATTTCAAACTTGAAGCAAATGCACCTTGGATGGATCTCTATAAATGGGTATCCACTAATGGTCATGCTTAATTTGTCTCTCCGTGCAACGGGGGGACATATTGTTTTTGCGTCCGTTTCTTCCACTTCTTCTTCTTGTTCTTCTTCAACATGTTGTGTGCATTGCGGACGCGATAACTCGAGAAAGATTTGACTTGGGAAGTTGAAACTTTTTGTGATGATGTTCCCATATAAAACCTTGCTTGGGATTGCAGATGGGTGACCTTGACCCATTTAAAGGTCACATGGGCATGTCATGTGAAATTGATGCAGACGTGATAACTCCGCAGGGATCTGACTTAAGAGGTTGGAATTTTGCACGATTATGTACCATAATATGAACTAGTTTAGAACTTTAGATGGGTGACCTTGACATATATTCATGGTCACATGGCCACTTTAAAAAATCATTGCAGATGCACTCGAGAAAGATTTGACTTACAGAGTTTGATATTTTGTGTGATTGTGTTTCTATGTGAGACTTTTGTAAGACCTTGCTTGTAACTGCAGATGCATGACCTTGACCAATTTTTCAAGGTCACGTGGGCATGTCATGTAAAATTGACGTGTACGCAATAACTCCGCAAGGATTTGACTCAAGAGGTTGAAATTTTGTATGGTTATGTACCATAACATGAACTAGGTTGGGATTGCAGATGGGTGACCTTGACCCATTTTCAAGGTCACCTGGCCACTTTTTAAAAATCGTTGCAGATGCACTCGTGAAAGATTTGACTCAAGGAAGATTTGACTTGGGAAGTTGAAATTTTATATGAAGATGTTTCTATATATGATCTTGCATGGGATTGCAGATTGGTGACCTTGATATGTTTTTCAAGGTCACGTGGGCATGTCATCTAAAATTGATGCGCATGCAACAACTCTGAAAGGATTTGATGTAGGAGGTTGGAATTTTGCATGTTTATGTACCATAATACCAACTAGGTTGGGATTGTAGATGGGTGACCTTGACCTTTTTTCAGGGTCACATGGCCACTTTTTAAAAATCACTGCAGATGCACTCGAGAAAGATGTCTTAAAGAGGTTGCCATTTTGTGTGATTATGTTTCTATGTAAGACTTTGCTTCTAGCTGCAAATGTATGACCGTGACCTATTTTTCAAGATCGCGTGGGCATGTCATAAAAAATCAACGTTTTGAAATGTCAATAAAGAGTGTACCTTCACCATGTCTGTAGATCATTGGAATCGGTATGCTTATTTATAAAAATAAGGGTGACAATAGTAAGGGCGCACGGGGAGACATTTGATTTTCTGTTGGAAAATCAGCCTGTTCTAGTTGATGTATGCATTTGTCCTGCTTCTTTTTGTTCTTTTTTTTGGGGGGGGGGACAAAATATTATATGTTATTTTTTAATGGGGGGTCTTCACAATTTATATGCATATCTTGTATACAGTGGCTCTTCTCTAATAGGGCCATCCCAAATGCAACTTAAATGTGACCACATAAGAGGTGTGTCCTCTCTTGAGAGGGACAATACAATGGAAATACATGTATCACTTTTGTTGCATGGATAAGTGGCCTTTGTATAGAGGGTGGCCTTTTGAGAGGCCTTATTAGAGGGGGGCCACTGTACAGTGGTCCACAGCTTGTAAGATCCCTCTTACCAAAGGCCACCTCTCTTAAAAGACCACTATTCCTAAGCAGAAAGTGAGCCATTTTGACGGAGGCCACCCATCTTAAAAGGCTACATTTGGACAGCATTTAGAGCGGCCTTATAATAGGCCTTTCACAGCAGACAGTTAAGCAGGCTGTTAAGTAAATTGCTTACCAGACAGATTCTAATAGCCAGAGCTAATTTATTATGCATGCAAAATGGTTGCATAATAGCATGGAGGCAGGTAGCAGTAACCAGTTTGTACATGTTGCACATGCGTGGACGTGTAATGTGGGAAAATTCAATGAATTAAGGATAAATAGAGATTTCTCAACTTTTGTTTGAGTGCCTTGTGAGTTGCTTATAACACAATCCAGATATTTAACTGGGAAAAGCACCTCTGTCTTTAATGGGTTTGAAGATATTCCACTTTCAAATATGAATACGAACCTTTTCTTGATGATTTTAAAGGGATATTAGCCTGTTGGCATAATGGAACATTAAATACCATACCATCATAACCTAAGAATTGAATAGTGATATACAAGAAAGAAAGAATATTGGACAAACAATGTGTTTTGTTCACACACAGACATAGATATGTAATTAATACATGGAAGACACTAGAATAATTATGTGAAAAAAAATGATTTGTACTTTCCTTTAAACTCAGGCAAGCCAGCACAATCCTTTACAAAATTGGGAAGGTTGTAAAAGAACCAAAGTACCATTAAGCCCATATATGAATGACGCTTAAAAGTTTGTTTTGTAAACTGATGCCCCTTTCTTAAATCACCTGATAATACAATTAATCAGGTGCTAGAAATGTGTTATAGATAGCAAAACTTGGTACATCAAATGAACAAATGCACTAAATAATATATACTGGTCCACATCAATCGGTGAAATGTGGTTTTGATAGCAAAAATGCGTACATCAAACGAACAAAACTGAATAAAAATACCATTCGACATCAATCAGTGAAATGTGTTATACATAACAAAACTGCGCATATCAAATGAACAAATGCAGTAAAATAATTACTACAAGTCAACATCAAGCAGGGAAATGTGTCATAGATAGCAGAACTTTATCGGTCAAACTAACAAATGCATTAAATATTAAATACGGGTCGACATCAATCAGTGAAATGTGTTATAGATAGCAAAACAGCATACATCAAATGAGCAAATGCATTAAATGATAAATACGGGTCTTCATTAATCACTGAAGTGTGTTATACATTGAAAAACTGCGTAGCTTACATGAACATGTACATTAAGTAATAAATAAGGGTCTACATGAATCAGGGAAATGTGTTATGTACAGGAAAACTGCGTACATCAAACGAACAAATACATTAAATAATAAATACGGATCTACATCAATCACTGAAATGTCCTATACATAGTAAAACTTGGGACTTCAAATGAACAAATGCATTAAATAATAAACAAGGGTCTACATCAATCAGAGAAATGTGTTATAGATAGCAAAACTGCGTACATCAAATGAACCAATGCATTAAATGATAAATACCGGTCTACATCAATCAGTGAAATGTGTTATGCATATAAAAACTGCGCACATCAAACGAACCAATGCATTAAACAATAAATACGGGTATACATCATTCAGGGAAATGTATTATAGATAGAAAAATTGCGTACATTAAATGCATTAACTAACAAATACGGGTCTTCATCGATCAGTGAAATGTGTTATATATTGCAAAACTGCATTAAGTAATAAATAAGGGTCTACATCAATCAGAGAAATGTGTTATACATATCAAAACCGCGTAGATCAAATGAAGAAATGCATAAAACAACTAGGAAAGATGATTTGCAGCACAGCAAATCAGTTTGTGTGTCTTCAAAGCATATTGGTATGGCAATGTACAATTATTCCATAGCACAGGACAAGAAGTTGGAATGGCATCTCTATCTATTATAGCTTTGAAGTTATTCAAGATTTAAGATCTCTAATGGTGCTATTTAGCATAATCTAAATTGCTACAACTTTTACTTTTAATTCATTAGGTGCGCAATGGTCAACAACCCTCCCCTCCAAGTAGAAGTGGGAATGACATCTATATATATTATAGTGTTAATGGCTGCAACTTTGACTTTAAGTTCATGTTATTTATTTATGTTATACATAGCATATTTGCGTAGATCAAATGAACAAATGCAGTAAATAATAAATAGAAGTCTACATCAAGCAGGGAAATGTGTCATAGATAGCGGAACTTTGTACGTCAAACTAAAAGATGCATTGAATATTAAATACGGGCCGACAACTATCAGGGAAGTGTGTTATATATAGCAAAACTGGGTACATCAAAGGAGCAAATGCATTAAATAATAAATACGGGTTTTCATTTATCAGTGAAGTGTGTTATACATTGCAAAACCGCGTACATCAAATGAGCGAAAGCATTAAATAATAAATACGGGTCTTCATTAACCAGGGAGATGTGTTATAAACAGCAAAACTGCGTACATCAAATGAACAAATGCATTAAATTACTATACAACAAGAGGTGCCTTCAAAATGAAAAGAGTTTGAAATGCTACATTTTGCTATGTTTCAACATAATATAAATTTTTGATGTGGCCATGTCACAAACTTGTTAACTGAAGTTTGAATAAGACCACTTTATGTAACAGTTTTGAAGCTATTCAAGATATTAGTTTTGTGCATTTGCATAAATTAAAATTCTAAAACTTTGACCCATGGCTCTTTGGATGCAGTTATGTCACAAACCTAAATATTGAAGTTGGAATGGTACCTCTATGTATTGTAGTTTTAAATTTATTCAAGATTTAGATTTTATGCATTCGCCTTATTTGCGTCAGTTAAAATCCTACAACTTTGGTTCATTGGATGCACATATGTCGCAAACCTAGAAAGTAAAGGTGAAATGGCAAACTCTATCTGTAATAGTTTTGAAGCTATTTAAGATTTAAATTTTGCATATTCACCTAACTTGCATAAATTATAATTCTACAACTTTGGTTCATTGCATGCACATATGTCGCAAACCTAGAAAGTAAAGGTGAAATGGCAAACTCTATCTGTAATAGTTTTGAGGCTATTTAAGATTTAAATTTTGCATATTCACCTAACTTGCATAAATTATAACTCTACAACTTTGGGTCACAGTTCATTACACGTGGCTATGTCACAAACCTACAAATTGAAGTTGGAATGTCACCTCTATGTATGGTGGTTTTTAAGTTATTCAAGATTTAAATTTTGTGTATTCACCTGATTTGCATAAATTACAATTTTGCAATTTTGGTTCATTGGATGTCCCCATGTCATAAACCTACAAATTGGAGTTGGAATGACGCCTCTACCAATAATAGTTTTGATGCATTTTAGATTTAAATTTTGCATATTCACCTAAGTTTATATGCAACATGACAGACTATTTGTACATTTTCTATCATACCTGAAACATAAAATTAGAATTGAACGACAAGTATCATATAGTCAATCTAAGCAAAAATTGTTCACAAAACACCAGGGTTTTTATGACATCATCTTTACTATCATATTTTATACTATGTATGTGTGACATCTCATTGATGTGCGTGTATATGGAGAACAAATAAAGATCAATTAACTAAACTTGGGTCATCTGGCCATTGAATGTGTAAATTGATCATACAAAGAGAGGGTACAGATTTGATAAATTAAGACCAGATAGACTTTGAATACACTACAGACCTACATTATATAAAGAATTTTGTTTCAGGATTTCCTGCGTACTTTACCCAAAAATTATTGCTTTTCACATTTATTGAGAAAAAATCTCCCTGGTAGCATTACATGCCTCTAACCTGGAGTACACAGAATTGCCACTCATATAGCTTTTACATGAAATGTGATCAAATTACATGAAACCTATGTACTGCTGCTCTATTTAATCAAACTGAGCTGTTCTGACAAAATTGAGGTATTTATTAATTTTTTAGTTCAAGAAAAGGCAAATTACCTGAATTCAGGTAAAATCCTGAAAGGTGGCATCTCTGAGCATAGTACCCAAACCATTTAATTATACAGATTAGACAATAGTTTAGCTCTTACTTGGTTTTTCTGTGTACTTTTAACATTAAACTCTAGTTCATTTATGATTGTTTTGGTTCATAACATGAGGCAATATTTTGATCAAAATCACAATTCTAGCCTCAAAACATTTAACCTATAGTGCCATTACATGATTTGGAACAGCTACTTTCTAAACAATTATTCATGAATTGTATGATTCATAAAGAACCTGTATACCCATCAGAGAAAACAAGACATTACAGACAGAACAAAATTTTATTTTCTATTGTGCACACAGCCACTGCCCCCCATCAGTATTGTGGTATTACATACATATATATAATATATTGATTTTTAATCGGGATGGACCACATTATCTTCTCCACTCTAAAAAACATGTCAGGAAGAAAAAGATTAAGAAAAGAACATTGACCAGTTTCAATCATATACAAACTGTCTGGACCTGACACTCTTCTCCGCACTAAAAAACCCATGCTGGGATAAAAAAGCGTAAGAAGAAAACTATGACCAGTTTTAAATTCTATCAACATTCTTTCAAAATAAATTATAAATACCTCTACTTATGTGAAACAAATCATATCAAGATATGTGTTACATAGTACAGCTGAGAAGAAAGAATTCTCTAGTCACTGCAAATATGATATGTGATGCTACACACATATGAATATAGGTCTAATGTTAATTTTCTTACTGTCAACTTTTATTGTTTACAATCAAGAAATGAAGGATAACATAATCCTTTACTGGTCATAGCTTATTCCTTGTTGAAATTAAACAAGTTACATATATGTACAGTATTCATCACAATGGACCACCTTTTTTTCTTGTAAAATAAACAGGTAGAAGGAAATATGTGAAAGTTGTATTCATTAATTTACAAAATGCTGATGCAGTTTTTTCATAAACCTATTTAGAATATCCTGATGTTTTAAGCTACATTTACTTATAATGTTTTGTAATGACTGACTCACAAACTTAAATGTTGGGGCATCCATGTATCTGAACTATTATATACAATATCAGTTGGACCACTCATCCTCCTCCATTATATGATATATTGCCTGATCAACATTCCCAACACGTTTCTTGACAATTCATGTAAAACTGTTTGGAAAACAGCATAATTACACAATAATATAGGTCCATCATACAATAGCTGGAACACTCATGTCCCTCCACTAAATAATATCAGCTACAACACTTGATCAACATTCCTATCAAATCATGCCTATTCATTAAAAACTACGAAAAACAGCTTTCTCGTGTTTTCACATTTTGTGCCTTGTATTACACATAGATCAAACATACAATTGCTGGAAAACTCATGTACGTCCACTATACAATATCAGCTACAACACACGTGTCTCTTCACCTTACAATATTAGATGGGGCATTTGCGTCCCTCTACAATGCAATATTTGTCTGGTCAACATTTCAATCAAGTTTTGAGGGAATTATGAACAAGTGTTTGAAAAACGACATTTATGAATTTTTCACCTTTTGTGCAATGTATGACATAATACTAAAGGTTCATCATACAATTTCTGAAATACATGTACTCATGTTCCTCAGATATACAATACCAGTGACAACATTCACATCCCTTCAATATACAATATTAGCTGCAGCACTTGTGTCTCTATCATGCAATATTTGCTTGATCAACATTCCAACAATACTATAGGTCCATTGACATTCAAACAATACATCATACAATTGCTGGAGCACTCATGTCCCTCCAATATACAATATCAGCTTCAACACTCATGTCCCTTTACTATGCAACATAACCTGGAGTACTTGTGTTTCTCTATCATGCAATTTTTGTTTGTTTGACATTCCAACTACACTTCACGTCCATCATACACTTGCTGGAACACTCATGTCCCTCCACTTTACAATATCAGCTACAGCATATGTGTCTCTTTACCTTACAATATTAGATGGGGCATTTGTGTCCCTCTAACATGCAATATTTGCCTGATCAACATTTCAATCAAGTTTTGTAACAATTTATGAACAAGTGTTTGAAAGACAACATTCATGAAGTTTTCACATTTTGTGCCATGTATTACATAATACTACAGGTCCATCATACAATTGTCGGAACACTCATATCCCTCCACTATACAATATCAGCTACAAGACTCATGTCCCTTCAATATACAATATTAGCAGGAGCACTTGTGTCCCTCTATAATGCAATATTTGCCTCATCAACATTCAATCAAGTCTTGTGAGAATCTATGAAGAAGTGTTTGAAAACATTCATGAAGTTTCACCTATTGTGCCATGTATGGCATAATACTACAGGTCCATTATACAATTGCTGAAACACTCATGTCCCTCTTATTACAATATCCCCTACAACACTCATGTCCCTTCACAGTAGACTATTAGCTGGAACACTTGTGTCTCGTCATTATGCAATATTTGCTTGATCGACATGCCAACAATACTAAAGGTCCATAACACAATTGCTGGAACACTCATGTTCCTCAACCATACAATATCACATACAACACTAATATCCCTTCGCTATACGATATTAGCTGGAGCACTTGTGTCCCTTACCATTCAATATTTGTTCGATCTACATTCCAACCAATGTTTCGTGGCAATTTATGAAAAAGTGTTGGAAAAACAGCATTCCTAAAGTTTTCACATTTTGTGCCATGCATGCATAATACAATAGGGTCCTCACACAATTGCTGAAACACTCATGTCCCTCCACTATACAATATCAGCTACAGCACACATGTCTCTTTACCTTACAATATTAGATGGGGCATTTGTGTCCCTCTAATATGCAATATTTGCCTGATCAACATTTCAATCAAGTTTTGTAAGAATTTAAGACAAAATATTTGAAAAATAACATTCATGAAGTTTTCACATTTTGTGCCGTGTTTTACATAATAATACAGGTTCATCATACAATTGCCGAAAAGACTCATGTTCCTCCTATATACAATATTTCAGACAACACTAATGTCCCTTCACTATACAATATTATCTGGAGCACTTATGTCTCTGTAACACACAATATTTGCTTGATCAACATTCCAACAATACTATAGGTCCATCATACAATTGTCGGAACACTCGTAAGCTTCCACTATACAATATCAGCTACAAGACTCATGTCCCTTCAATATACAATATTAGCAGGAGCACTTGTGTCCCTCTATAATGCAATATTTGCCTCATCAACATTCAATCAAGTCTTGTGAGAATCTATGAAGAAGTGTTTGAAAACATTCATGAAGTTTCACCTATTGTGCCATGTATGGCATAATACTACAGGTCCATTATACAATTGCTGAAACACTCATGTCCCTCTTATTACAATATCCCCTACAACACTCATGTCCCTTCACAGTAGACTATTAGCTGGAACACTTGTGTCTCGTCATTATGCAATATTTGCTTGATCGACATGCCAACAATACTAAAGGTCCATAACACAATTGCTGGAACACTCATGTTCCTCAACCATACAATATCACATACAACACTAATATCCCTTCGCTATACGATATTAGCTGGAGCACTTGTGTCCCTTACCATTCAATATTTGTTCGATCTACATTCCAACCAATGTTTCGTGGCAATTTATGAAAAAGTGTTGGAAAAACAGCATTCCTAAAGTTTTCACATTTTGTGCCATGCATTGCATAATACAATAGGGTCCTCACACAATTGCTGAAACACTCATGTCCCTCCACTATACAATATCAGTTACAACATTCATTTCCCTTCAATATACAATATTAGATGGGGCATTTGTGTCCCTCTACCTTGCAATATTTGCCTGATCAACGTTCCAATCAAGCTTCATGATAATTTATGAACAAGTGTTTGAGAAACAACATTCCTGAAGTTTTAACATTTTCTTCCATGTATTACATGATACTATAAATAAATCATACAATAGTTGGAACACTCATGTCCTTTCACAAATTCAATTGTTGCTTATTGCCCTTAGACAAGCTTCAACATTTGCTTTAAAAGTCTGACTTTTTTTCATATTCCACTGGTGTACAAAAAACTGGACATAGAACATAAAGTTGGTTTGGCTCATGTGCCTACTTGAGGCCTTGATACATTGAAGAAAAGCATTGAATTGTTCACAAATTGAGGTATTGACTCCATCTAAGCCCCTCAGTCTGTCAGCTCTGAAGCCTTTGGAGCATATGTGCCAAACACCATGAAAAATGTCATGATACATATCACTCTTCATAAAAAAACCGCTTTCCCTATTAGCAGCATATTCATGCAAACTGCAGGCAAAGTCATAAAAAATCTTCTTGGGGGCAGTTTCTAAATGCTTATACAAACTAAAATGTGGATCTTTCCTGCCTTTTGACCCATTTATGATGTGGGCACCATAACAGTGACCATGCAAAGGGCAGAACCAAAAAAACATGTAGGTAGATCCTCTTGAAGCAACCCTTGGATAGAATTTTCTACAGTGAGGACCCTCTGGTATCTCATCATACTCGTGCTGTCTTGCAGCATCTAGAGAAAATGGTCTGCCCCTTCGGATTTGCTTACCATCTTCTCTAAAATAATAAAAACGCCCATACTTAGGTGGGTTGTAGCTGCCATCAATTGGACATGGAATTTCTGGTGGTACACTTTGGTTCTCCAGGTCACGGACCCTGTCAATAATGTATTGTAAGAATGATGATATATATGGTGGAACTGAACCTGAAAATTCCGACATTGTAAGGTGAAGAAAAGTACTCAAGTCTGGATTGCAACGATCAAGCTGATCAAACACAACATGACTTCTTGAGGGGTGTGCCATAAACTCAATCAAACTGGGTAATGTGTTGACAGACAATAAACAGACATGCTTGAGTCATAACTTAACATTGAAAATAACCTCCATACACAGTTAGCAAACTGAATGCTAGGTAACTGGTTATTCAGCAACATTTCTAGTAAACCTTTAGCCTGTGTGGGTATACAAGTCATGAGGTTAACTGTTCTCTCCTGAATGTCAGAAGGTGGCAGCTGTTCTTCAATTTTGCCCAGTTTCAGCTTTGCTAAATGTTTCAGGTGTTCCCGTGCATCTCTAGCACATTTAGCTTGTGCACCTATCACATTTCCTGAAGCAATAAAACAACGATCCAGGCGTCTGTTTGGTGTTTCAACAGTTACACCTTCTCTCTTTTCAATAGGGGAAATAAGAGCCTGTGAGACTGCAATGCCAATATGGGTCCCATCACCACCAACAACAGTTGGGTTCCATCCACAATATGGATCAGCCATAATAAAGTTATTATTTTGGCAACAAGCCCAAGCAAACCATAACTTCTGGAAGGTTTTGCGGTCAAGAAAGTCACGCAGTCCAAGTCTATTGTAACTGCTGCTGGTAAGCGAACAAAATGCTGAAAAAGTCATCTGGGTCGACATGACTGCCTCAGTGAAGTCCCAACATATTTCATGGCCACACGCAGTATTGTTGGACAATCTGAAGATGGCAAGATCATGACCAGTCCACCTTAGACAGCAAATGCCTGAATGACACCACCTCTGTAATGTCTGTAAAATTGGCACGATTTTATAATTTGCACAGTATCTACTCTCATTTACAGATTGTATGCAGATAAGTAACCAATTTATAACACACACACACTGTCGAAGTAAACAAAATATTGGTGATTTTTTATTTGGAAACTTATTTTGTAGATAAAAGTTAATTTATAGGCAACACATTTTTAAAGTTAACTCATTTTCCAAACTATAAGACATGCTGATTTGTAATCAGTAAGTTACATCAAACAGCATCAATGCATGGAAATACATCTTATGTTAGCCTGACATTTACCGGCACTGAGAACTACATTATAATATAAATAATTTTATATTGTTTCAGAAAAATGAGTATGCAAGAAAATTAAATAATTTTATTATACTTGTCAAACATTCAATAAAATTTATTCAATTAAAATAAATAATAAAACAAATTGAAATAACTTATCTGTTCCATTGTTGTTTTCCCAAGGTTAACAGGAGTGAAGTTATGTGCTTTTCCAGCAACGAAACAAGAAGGTATACTGCTATACAATAAACAGCAATATAACCGCCTTATAATGACCGGGAAAGCTTTGTAAAAACCACATACATACAGAGCAGAGTTGGCACATACCATACTGAGATAATATTACGTGTAACTTGAAACATAAAAATAACAATATATGAAAGAAAAGCATATTCATATAATAAAAAACTGCCTACTCTGTACATCCTAATAGATGTAACATTTCTTTTTCCAGTGTTCAGAATTGTGCACAGCTATTTGAAGAAAGTGACTGATTCCTAATCATTGAATGAAAACTTAATTATCATGAAAGATACTCCTTCGCCATTTCAAAAACAATTAGAGAGTGTGTGTTTTAAATTATTATGCATTAAACTTTCATAACAATTCCCAAAATAATCATTGAGTTCCCTTATACATGTAGTTTAAGTCCTGGGTACCTATCACTAAGAAAAATATCTATTTATCTTGTTCTCTACTAAAACATTATTGAACAAAAGCAGAAGTAAAAAGAAACAAACAGAATCTTCATTGTCTAGTTTTAATACATGACATAAACAATACATGAACAATGAACATTAATACGCACTTAAACTTACCTGCAAACATAGCAACCCAAATATAAAAATAAATGTATATTCTGGAAATGTCAAAATATACAATTTTACATTTGGGCATGATGTTTTATTTGGATTGCTCAGTCCTGGTGAATCCAGCTGGGAAAACTGAATGCAATAGCTAACAGGAGAAAATGAAACCCCAACTGTCTTTCTGGTGATGAAACTGAAATCACCCAAATATTGGATTTCCAGGAAAACAAGGCCAATATAGGGAAAAACCACTTTAAGATGCTGAACATTCAAGTACATGATTGTACATATTTTTGAGCAGAAAGCAGGCTGTACAACTTAAGTATCAGTTTAATTCGTGTGTATAGTGGTACCTGCTGTATGCAACCACTGCAGTGATCAGCCGCACTGCTTTTTGTGGTCACTAAGCTCAAACATAGGAGTCGATTTCTTTGTTAAATTTACCTGTGGGGACAGGTCACCTGCTGTATGTGGCCACTTTTTCTTGGCTGAAGGGGTGGCCATCCCTATCCAAAAACCAGTGGAAATTAGGCAGATAATTTCAGCATAGATTTGGCCTGGTTTCTGCAGAATGCCTGAACTCCACTAATTATTTTTTGCCTAATTTCAGCAGAACACATAAACTCTGCCTGTTTTTAAGCCTAATTTCTGCACAGATTAGGCCTAGATTAGGCATGTATTCACCAGAATTTGTGCGTGACAAAAAAGTTAATTAGGCTGAATATTTAGACATGGTATAGATGCCAACAGTATCCAAACTTAAAACTTACAGGTGACTACTCTGTCACAATTTGTTTCTTTTGAACTACAGTCGTGTACATTTGTACTAAACTGGCTGCCTGTAGTGTGTGCATACTGTATACTCACAACTTGTTGCTGGTCGCATTTCTCTCTAAGAAACAATGATCAAGACAATTTCCATTCCATGACATTCCCTGGTCAGTACTGTGTAAAGTTGCCATAGTCAGTATGGTTTATCAGTCTTTAAAGTGCAAATTTAACTAAATTTTTAAGCACTCATAATTCCAAGACAAATTTTCTAATATGTGTGCTTCCCTCCAATTTTCATTGCATTGTGGGTACTTTTATGGAAACCAGTCCTGACAGCATGTATGGGAACTAGCTGGTAATCATGCTTAAAGTCTGCTGAGCTCCCATCCTGTATTAGGTATTCCGCTGGAAGTCTACTTCTATACCAGTCTAAACTAGGTGTTCTGCTGGAACTGTGCCCATTTTCTTGTAGCAGATACATGCACTGGTTCAGCAGATATTTAGGCATTCTGCCAAATGTCCGCTTGAATTCCAGCTTAGATCATGCAGAAAGTCAGCTTACATCAAGTATTCCACTGAAAATGGTCTCTAGAATAGGTGGAAGATAAGGCGACTTAGGTATTTCCGCTAAAAATGTGCTGGAGTTTCACCCTATATTAGGTCAGCTCCAGCCTACATTCATCGTTCGCTTGAATCTTAACGGAGTTTATGCAGTTTTAGCCTAGGCTGGAATTGCCAGCCTAGGCTGGATTTTGGTAAGGGACATACAGCAGGTACCACTGTATATGGAAATGGCACCATTATGGTGTTACCCTACATGGCTTTAATTCAAAGAAAAAACCAACACATTCCTAAATATACATGTACATACATGACACTTAACAGGACCTATTCTAGTGTACACAGTGACAGGTGCATCTGTCTCGGATTGAGATTTCCAGCCAGCCTATATGAAATGATATAATATATTCTAGTTCAAAGAATTGTCCATTTGAAAAAAAAAAATCCTGAAATACAATACATATCAGTCAGTACATGCAACAATGAATGTGGTCTTAAAAGGCAGAGGAATTAATGCTACATGTACATGCATATTTACATGACATTAAAACAAATATTCAGTCCTATTACTTCTGAATAACTGGTTATTTTGTTTGTTGTTCATTAAATCACTGAAATACATGCATAGTATTTTCATTTTATTGTGCTGAACTATGGATACCACATTTTCTGTCCTATTTTATACCAAGCAGGAATTATAAGGATATACAATGTACAATAAGTTGGATACCAGGTGGTTTTGCAGGTGTTCTGAACATGTGTTCCTTTGTTTCACTTGTGAAACCTATTTTCAGAACACCTTCATAACCATCCAACATCCTATAGAGTGGTCCCTCTGTTGAGAGACCACCCGTTAAGTGCCATCTACGAAGTGGTCGCATAAGGAGGTGGTCTACCAAAGGAGGTTTGCCTCTCATGCCATCTGCCCAACAACTAATCACTACTTTGAATTCCCATCCATAATTTAGCTTCAAACATGACTGATGTACACTTATCTGACCCCATTCCTTGTTGCAGTTTTGTGTTTACTTACTTATTGGCATAATAAACATAGTTTGAGTTTGTTAACTGTTTTTGAAAATTTATTTCACAAATCTCGTACAAAATAAGTAGGTTTTACTTATCAGAAAAGGGAAAATTCTAGATAGATAAGTTAGGTCTTGTGGGGTAATTTTAATTGATCACTATTCAGGTTCTGCAGATGGTCTCCCGAAAGAGGGACACCATTGTACATCCAACACCTACTGTGTGATTTGAATTACAAACAAACCATTACTATAAGAAAAAAAAATAGACACTGTATAAGAGAAAGTCCCACCCCACAGTTGCATGATTCCGGTGGAACTACATCCAGTGGAGATTCCAAATGGAAGCACCCATCCTCTATTGCCAAACTACTCCACTGTAAGCGATTCTTCAGAGCATCCTTCATTTTGTGAGAAAAAGGATCCCTATCGACATCTTGGGGAAAGTCGCAAGGAAATTTCCATTTCCCTGTTGTTACATCAAATACATTTTCCCACTGTAAAAATATCATATGAAGATACTACTGGGTTAAATATGTTTCATTCTTACTCAATTGAATCAATATCCTTTTTTATATTCAATATTGTACACTTGATTGAGGGATATACATGCAAGGGTAAATAGACACATGGAAGTATAAAAGCACAGATGTTGCCTTCTTAACTTGTTGACTGCTGCTGTTAATAGTGTCAGATCAAAAACATTTCTGATCAATTTAACAGATGTGTTGTTGAGAATGACATCACACTTGATACATATATAATATATATGTATATTTACGTGTATATATATATATATATATATATATATATATATATATATATATATATATATATATATATATATATATATAAAATGTACCATAGGTACATTAGACCTGCTGTAATTATAACAATATTAATACATCAAATGCTGCAAGTGTCTCACTTTTTGGAGATTTAAATGGATATGAATTAAGTGATTGAATTGTTTCATTTAAATGCCTAAAATAGTCCAAAATGTGGAAAATAAAGGTGAAAATTTAATGGTTTAGTGAGCATGTCTCACAGAAATGCTCCATTCCTTTAACTCTTACTTGTGAGAAATTTCTCACTTTTGACAGACGTTTATAGCCTCTGCAACAGGAGCAACACCTTTACATCCTTACTCTTGGTAGTTTCATTAAAAAACAAACAAAAAAACAAAAACAAAAACAAAAACAAAACAAAAAACAAAAAAAAAAAAAAGGAAAAGATCTGTCTCTTTGATCTTAAAAGAAGTCATCATAGCATTATAAAGTGTTCTTACTGAACGTGGCAATTTTCCTTAAACAGTTTTAAACTGAGAAACATAAGCCCTGATTCATGCCTCAGGATGTGCTGACAATACATTGTCACCATGGCCATCCAACGAACACTCCGTGTGACCTACAAGCCTCTGTTTGTAGGCAGGGGTCGACAATTTTTTTTTCAAGAGTGGTAGCCCACTGGGCTACCACTTTTTGAAATGTAGCCCAGAGCATATATGCAGTAATCCTGTTGGCGAGCGCTGCAGACATGAAGCCAATCTAGGGGGGCGGGGGTGGGAGGGCATGCAGCACCCCCCCCCTCCCCGTTCAATAAACTGTGAAACAACAACAGTTCTGCACTGACGATAATGACAAGAATGATGTTATATTACAACTAACAGGCTCTCCAGTAACGTTAGATCAGTTTGTATCAACAAGTAGGAACTCTTTCATGTTTGGGAAACATCAATACATAGGCTAATTGATTACACTATGTGACTGGGCGTTGTGTATCTGATATGTCTTTATCACCAAGGGTCTTACTGATCACAGATTGGATGTGGCCTGGCCAGACTGCCATTCCCCATTGAGTCCAGGAGAACTGGTGGTAAAATACTGTGCTGTGACATATTTATATTAAATATATCTCCTCATTTGTGAGTGTCTGATGAAAAATTATCAAAAATGTTGAGATTAACATGGTAGTGTACATGTACCCTAGTACAGCTTGTTTCATTGTTTTGTTTGAAATAAGTTTTTAAAAATGAGAATAAATGCTATTGTCTTACCCTTGGACACCCCTAAACTTGGTCAATATAAATTATTATAGGAATAGTGAAAAATTGTGATGTTATTGTTTGCTTGTTTTGACACCCACACTCCCACAGTATGGTCTGTAAACCCATTCTGTTCTTATGTCAACAATCAATCTGACATGGTGATTAACAGTAATTAATCCCCCCCCCCATGGGTGCCACATGAAAAGCCCAAATGGTGCTTACATGTAGATATAGAATGAGTAGTTTGTTTATTTGGAGAAAAATGTGGTAGTCCTGCCGGTCTGCTTCAAGGCAAAAATGATAGCCGGGCAGAGGAATCTGATAGCCCCGGGCGTCCGGGCAGTATTTGATTTACCCAGGCTTCAGACTAAAATTTAAAAAATTACTATGTACAAAGGGATTTTGCAAGATGACTCCAGTGAGAGAACACCACACTCGGAAGACTAACTTTGATAGGCTTTTGCTTTTATTTTCAATTACAAAATATTAGAACACCCACTTTGAAAGAAAAATTTTTATGATGGAAGCTTTGGGGTGTTCTTTTAAGAAATGGTGTCTTCAAACAACCAACCCTGCAACACATTTAAACAATGCACATCACTCTATTTATTGAACCTAACTACATTAGAAAGATGAATAGAAATAGGTAATTTTGCAGTTTCAAACACCCATATCGAATGATTATACTTACTTTGTCTTCAGGCATCCCATCATGAAGGGAGGAACTTTCTGCCATTTCTTCAAATTCCTCTACTTCATGTGCCTCTAGTTCTGCCACATTATCATCCACTTCATTTTCCGAATGATGAGGAACGTATGTTAATATAGCAGGATCTTCCTTGAAAGCAGACAAATGTGGGCACAGAGAAGCATCTTCCTTGAAAATACTTGATAAGGTACGGGGCTTTACAGTGTGCTGACACAGACCCGACTGGCATTTGATTAAACAATGTGGACCCTGTTGGTACAAATGAATGAACTGTACTTTGTCCTCAGCTAGCACACTGAATTTCTTAAGCCTTTCATGTTGGAGTACTGGAACCACCTGTTTCCCAGCATAGGACAATGATCTTGCCACAAGTGCCAGCAAAGCGGATTCTCCTTCCTCCCCAGGGCAAGACACATAGTCATGGTCTGCTTGCTGCATTCTGACCTTGGGAAGAAGCTAAGTAAAATACCAATAAACATACAGTATACACAACATCATGGCAGTACAAAAGAAAGAAGGATTTGTCCCCTGGTATGCCAATCAAATACAAGACAGTCTCTAGCCAGCAGTTGTGAAATAGTCATCTGTGATGACAGTGATTATAATTGTAGAAGTAAAATCTAAGCACTGGGTTGAATTTAAATTATAAGTGATATAACCTTGTCAAAAGTGATGAAATGAAGTATATTACAGTTGTCATTTTCTGCAATTGTTCACTGCATGTAAGATGCCAGGTATCCACCGATAATGCACATGCCACGTGGCCCTTGCATTCATATCAATGGACCATTTCAATTTCAAATATAAAGAAGGGAGATTTTGCTCGCATTTGGCATCACTTATTTTTAAAGTTTATGGTGCATAAACTGCACTACTTCCATTCTCCTAAGTCTCAAGAATGTAAATGAAGCATTTTATCAAGGCAACTTTTGTGATAAGTATACTTGTTCTAAAATTGAGAGACAATGGGTTAATTGGAGACTTGACAGGTACGCTGTGGCCAATTTCTTCAGTACTCACCTCATGCAGCATTTCCTTCAGAAACAAGACATGAACACAGTGCACACCCTCCCAGGACTCTTGTTGACTTGCAGTGTAAGCCAAAATGCTAAGTGTTTTGTGCGAGTCACATGTACAATGAAACTGATCTTCACCATTGCAGTTCTTCCATTGTACATGAACCAACTCTCCATCCTATTGCATTCAACAATGAACAACAGAACTATGATGATCATGTACTTTGGTGACTTTTAGGAAAAGAATCACAAAAGTTAACAGATTAATGATTTAAAATAATATGAACACAGAACTAAAAAATCCTCTCTACTATACAGTTGACCAAACAAATCCTTTCTGTGCATCAAAATCAGAAATGTCAGTGTCTTCCGAAATGCAATTCTGTCAGAATCATCTAAAACAAACATTCCTGTATTGAAAAAGAGAGTTCATGACCGTGAATTTTGCATCATTGAAATATTTGGACACTGACAAAAAGCACCAATAACCACTCTAAGTAAAATATGTATTAAAAAAGCATAAGATGAAAGATTTATTTTTTGAAGATTTTATAAAAATTGCATGGAAAGTCTACAAAATAGAAACACAATTTAAATGTTAATATACTATTTACTTTGTGCCATATTTTCATTAATACCGTGTACTTTATTTTTCATTGTTATACTGTATCTAGTTGAAACTTAATACTCAATATTACTTTCAATTTTCAAAATTAAATATTTACTTTCTATGATGAACATAAATATTCATGATGAAAATTTATCTCTGCACATTTGCTCATAAAATACCTTGCACTCAAGTGTCCTGGAACAGAAATCTGGTATACAGATCAGGAGATCTTCTGATGAAGCTCTCCTGGCCCACAGTTGAGCAGAAGAAACAACTTTTCTCCTGTATCCAGCATACACAGAAGGAATGTTGGCTCTATCCCTGCGCATATCTTGCATTTCCTCTGATGTCATACCCAGTATGTTGCACATTATATCCTCGGTCAGTTCGAATTTGGGCTAAAATTGTATTCAACATAAGCAATATCAGGAGGTTAGGGTTAAAATGTGACTAGCAAATTATATCTTTTGCTACAAATATTAGCTATTTAGTTTACCCTGATTTAATATCATCCTGTCTAATAATTTATTATTATTACATGCATCTATTTTACAAGAGGTAGCAAAACAATCAAATTGGCAGACTTGCTGAAAAGTCACTGGTCCAAGGCCATTATCTAGTAAAAATTCAGGAGGACCAGTAAATTTTCTGAAACTCTGAATGCAGGCCCAAATGTCCATCAGAATTTTGAATTATTAAACAAAGCTAGATCACTTGGGTCAGTAAAATTAAGTCTTGGACCAGCAAAACCTGTAAGTTTGATGGCCCAAATGTCCAGTAAGGAAAAAAAGTTTTCAGAAAGACTGCCAAAGCCCACTTGTTAATTTCCACCCACAAAGCCATAAGTTCAGCATTTTTACCAAGTGTTACTCTTTTCTCATATCAATGAAAACATTACTATGCCCACATGTAGTGACCCAAATATGAAGAAAATCCATTACGGTAACTTCTCATGAAAGAACTGTTCATTGTGTGAGGCAGAATTAAATAATAAACTTTGATTAAAACATTTTAGACAAGAACACTGGCCAAAATGGAGACTTAATTCCCCCATACTCCAAATGATATTGTTATCCTGGTGATTGACTTACTGACTCAGTTTTGCTTCACATCACACCTCTGGGTGAAGGAACATGATTATAAACTACAGTGGTTCCAGTCTTGAGAGGCCACTCCAATGAGAGGCCACCTGGCTAGAAAGACCACTTTTGGTAGGTCTCTGCTGCATCTTTTCCATATTACTGTACCTCTAATGAGAGCCTATCTGTCTTGTGAGGCCACTTTTGGGCCTGCCCCTAGGGTGGCCTCTCAAGACAGGGACTACTGTTCATGGAACACAGATGTCCCCACCTATGAAAACCATTCACAGTGTTGTCACTGCATGGTCTCAAGTGGACGCATGAACTACCAATAGAACTGTAGGTACACATCTTTGCAAGGATGAACAGAAAAATAGGAAAACAAAACCTAAGATGTGCATCTTCATAAAGTGATTAATTGATTAACAATGTGATCAATGATCCTGTAAATTTCCATAGTGAGTAATAATCCTGTAAATTTTGGGGATATGCACCACACAAGTTTCATGTTGGCTGTGGGTCAGACAATGGTCATCTACACCAAATCCAGAGACAGTCACAAAAAAAAAAGAAAAGAAAAAAAAAGAAACAAAAAACCCATGTGCATAATTCCATATACTGATTAAACAGTTTCATATCTGTAGGTCAAAAGTTTTGGAGATATAACATGTGTGACACAAGTTTAATGTTGAACAAGTAACAGACAATAGTCACTTTTAGTAAATCAAGGATGTCACATAGACAAATACACAGACAAACAAAACCCCAGGTGCATATCTTCATATTGTTCACAAGCAAACAGACAAAATTGAATACTGTGACCCTGAAAACTTGGGTCAAGGTCACCTGTAAGAAGTTACCTAAATCTGTTTCATCTGTAATGAGTGTTCACAAGGCTTGTGCCACAAATTTTTGTGTTAACCAAACAGTTAATATGCCTCTTAGTGGCCATTCATGTAACCACAGTGTCTGATTTTCAAACAAGATAAACACTCATGTTAGGGAATTACATTTATTGGTATCAATGGATTAAAAACTGTAACAGTCACAGACTGTCTATATATTCCACCAGCGTTGAGCATGCATTCAGAAATATCAATAGAATTTGTGCACAGTGTTATTGTGCAAGGGGGTGGGGAGCCCCATCAGAACACAATTGAGCATGCATTGAGTCAATTTAAAATCCCTGCCTTCATGCACATCTACACACTGTGTCCAGTAATTGTAGTAAAGTTTGGAATGAAATGATTGCAAGGTGCAGGGGGAGGCCCCATCAGAAACAAAGCTGAACATGCATGTGCTCTGAAATACCCAGTAAATCATTAATTCCAACATTCTTATATTTTAATCTTCACATTGTGCCAAGTTTGAAATAAAGAAGTGCAACAGCATATGATTTGCATAGAAGATTATGTCTACTGACACACAGACAGACAGAAAAACAAATTACTACTAAAAATACTAAAAAATATTGGTGTTAGGGAACCATATATGATTGCTTCCACAGACATTGATAAATTAACATTTTGAAGAATGACAATATTTCACTGACAAATCCACAGAAGGTACAAATGTCCACATAAATAGTAAAAAATGATCAAAAACCTTTATCCTTTTACCTGTTTTCCCACCTTTCTTTCCTTTGCTGCTCTTCTTTGAGCATGGCTAGTATCGTAAGGATACCTAAAGGTTTTAGACAACACCTGCCGCAGTAACATCTCCACGCACTGCTCGTCGCCACTGAAAATGTGATGGACAAGTAATTGCCTGGGTGACGACCCTGATTCTAGCAGGTAATTATGCCACTTGACCCCACTGCGCTTGCTTGTGGCCCACTTGTGGTGGTTGGGCACATTACACAACAAGTTGTATTGGTCTTGTATGGACAACTCTTGATCATGTCCCAAACAGGTTGAACAAAAAGTGCCCAGTAAGGAACTTTTTTCTGTTTCTCTGCGCAACACTGGGAAATCTGTCAGCAGCTTATTGATGTCTTCATCATCAAAACCTTGCATCAGGAGCTTTCTTTTTTTTTTTGGGGGGGGGGGGGGAGAACAAAAAAATAAATGAGACAATGAAAATAAAATGACATTTCATTTCAAATGATCAAACAGTTAAAACTAAAGAGCTGTTATCAGCCCATGTTTGGTTCAACTAAATTTTATCTGAGAAGAGATTGAATTTAAGCTATGAGCAACTAACTTTTCCTTAGCAAAATCCGCCATCTTTCTCATGTCATGAGCCAAAACAATTCACATGTATGATCAACCAGCAGGAAATATATTGGCATATGCAAATGTGAAAATTATTTTATTAGAAAAAGAAACTTTGAAGTTTTAAGCAAATTAAGATTTTTATCCTGCCCAATTTAAACAAAACCACGTGACAGCTGACAAAGCTAAAATTTGAATTTTAAAAACTGCATATTTCAATGTGAACCAAAGTACATCTGTTCTTTGAGAAGCTGTATTGTCCAATGTCATTTCAATGAGTACCATATATAAAGAGTAAGGTCAATTGACTGTGCACCTTTCGTCTATCCTAGAAATGAACATTGCATTTGGTTAACTGTAAATTCAATAGTATGTCTATAACAAGCAGTTATCATAATACATTTTACTTCAATTTTTCACTCATTCCAAACTTCCACCTTGACTACACATATTGTTTCACTCACCTTCCTTCCTTGACTTTCTTTGTTTTCACCTCCACACACACCACATAGCCAGACATCTCCAGCTGCTGGGCACGAAGCATGCCATAAGCTTGTGGCACTGTGTTTGCTACGGAAGCTTTGTTTTTCGTCCATCTTTTGGACAATGTGGAATCTGGTTTTGCAGCTTCATGTTGATGTCCTTATTATTAACAATTCAACATTAGACACTGGCAGACAAAACAGAGCAATTTTTACAATAATTAGGACATAAATGTACATGTATGTTCTTTACTACATACTGTGTAATCTGAAAAAACAAAAAAAACAAAAAAAAAACAAAAAAAAAAACCCGCAAAATATCCCAGACTCTTTCATAAGCAGTGATGGTCTGGAATATTTGACTTAGGGACACACACACACACACACACACACACACACACACACACACACACACACACACACACACACACAATTGGAGATTCAGGAAAGTAAAACTTCAGAAGTGCTGCTTTGATTTAATTTCTTGGAAGTTTAAGCTGCAGAAATATGTAAATGAATAAAGTATACAAAATCTGTGAAACTCTTTTCCCCTAATACTCCCTCAGCCACTTTATATGCGGAACTCATTATCACCAATGTCAAAGAATTTTTCACCTGGTGATTACATTTTTTTTTTCTTTTTTTTTTTTACACAATGCATGCTGACAATTTAGATAATGATTTGATCTTCTTGGACTTGCATAATAGATAATTTGAGCTGGAATTCCCATTTGCAAAAATAAAATAAAGTACATGTAATTGGTACTATTAGAAGATTTGTTCATGAGTACTAACAAAATCTCTACATATATGTGCAGCTTTTCTTTTCTTGTCACATCTCGATTTTAGTATTCTTGCCTGGGGACACTATCAGGATCATATTACAAAAGATAGCTGTTACGTCTTTTGCATGCTATGTGAAATGCTAAATTCAATGCACATACTGATCCATTATGTAAACAACTTAAGATTTGGAAACTTAAAGACACCCTACATTTAAAAGCTCTAAAATTTGATAACAGACATTTAAAAAAATTTGGAAAGGAAGTTGAACTCCAATTTTCAAAAACATGTTTAAAACAACTTTTACTGCTCATTTGTATTTTAACCTTTCCAGTGTAACAAGTAAACCCTGTGTTCCAGTACCCAAGAACACAAAAGCTGAAAATGCAGCAGACTGTACATGCCTCATCTACTGCAAAACACTCCACCATGCACAAGTGACAAAATGCACATACATATTTGATCTAAAAATAATGCACCTCTTTTTGAATTGGCTAAAATAGAGGTTGTTTAAGTCCCAAAAACCTCCAACCTCTTTTTTTTTGTAAATGATTTATTTTTTATTTTCAGGGGTGGCAGTGCAAATAAATGATTGTGTTTTTGAAACATTTTGTCATATTTAAACTTATGCAGAAAAGAAGGTAATTCAGAATTGTGGGAAAAAACTGCTGACCTACCTACTGACCAACAGACCAAACGACCTACCTACCCGGAATATTTTAAGCATGTAACATAAGACAAAAGTATTTTTCTCTTGTTTGGCCTTACCCTGTCACTGAAATTAAACATGTACTTGTACCTTTCTGGATGCGCTGATCTTCAAGGCTGAATTGTCTTTCAGCCTCCATATCCCAGTCTGTAAATGTTCTGTGCAGCAGAACCTCAGTATCACTTGCAACATTTAACATTGCTACAATTTTTTCAATGTGACACTGCACAAATCCATAGAAGTGACCAGACTCCATATATCTAAAATAGAAACCACACTGTGAGAAGCAAGGTTACCGGAACTCAATACTAGAATATGATCATACCTTTACATCAAAGTTTGAAATAGCTATCAAACCCATTGTAAATTTCCATGAATTTCAAACACATTATTTCAAGAAGAGGCCCATCCGCCTAATGCTCTGCTACCGACCTTCAGTGAAAAAAAAAAATTTCCTGAAATGCAATTTCTCTATGACCTGGAGAAATTAGTCAAAATTATCCAATATTAAATTTCCACAAGGTACATATTTGTGGTACATTTGGTAGCATAAATTTGACTCATCTTTTAATATTAATGATGGTTTTCTTTTCAAAGGACTCAATGGCCTTGAAAAATAGATCAATATCAAACAACATATTACAAAAGTTTGAGCATTGGCTTATTGCATATTTGGTGTAAATTTTTGCAGTACCATTTCAATCTATTAGCACAATAATGAATTTAATGTGTTTTGATACCTATGTGTGTTCCTTTCAATAATTACCACAAGTGGGTCCACCATGACTCCTCATGTGATTAATTTTTGCCTGCATAATGTTCATGTAATGGTATATAAATGTACATGTACTATAATAGAACATAGCTTATGTGTAGAACGATAAAGTTTACAAGATATCTGAGCAGAAAATGTTTTGCTGAAGCTACTAATCACCAAAGGTGATTACTTTGGCAAACGTCTGGGCATAACCCGCATTGTATTATCATAGTGGATTGGTTAGTAAATTTGATGCTGAATTAGGAGTGTGAACCCTTATGTAGACCAGTGTTTAGGTGGGGGCAAGTCTTTGGCTTTGTGGCACATTTGGCCCTACCACTTTCCAAGTTTTCTCCTTTCGGTTACATTTTCAATATCAGCAATTGTACAAAGTGTAAATAAATCGGCCGGGGGCAATTTTCATAAGTTCAAAAGATCAGCCCTCGACCCAGATCCAACCAAAATTCTGCAGTTGTGTTCGTTTTCTTGGGGTTACTTGGCAACGAAGCTAAACACTGGTCTTCATCATGCTGCAATGTTGTTCCTGGAAGGTTTACTTGGTTAGTTAGTTTTAAGGAGCATAAAGTTTATTAGACATCTGAGCAGACAATGAAAAAAAAAATTGTCTGTTGGGTATGGATTGAAGATGAGACATTGGAGTGATGCAGCAAAGTAGTACCTACACATGCCTAATGAAATAGTATTTATCGGACCTAGACAGGGGAGTTACATAAAATACAAGAGCACAAGGTAATTATAGTTGAAAGTGTCAAATGACCAAAAAGTCTGAAATTGGAGTGTTTGCCTGAACATAAGTAACTTTAAAATTTTGTAGGAAACAGGTCCAAAAAGTCTGAATTGTTACCAAAGTAGGAAAACTGTCATCACTGAAAGTGCGAATAAAACACAAGTTGAGATGACTATAAAAACAAAACAAAAAAATCATGAAATACATGCCTTTGGTGACCTTCAGAAAGTAGGTCAAGGTTATTCTTATTATGCAATATCAAAGTTCCATATATGAGAAACATTTTTTGGTAAATTTTGCTGTTACCTCAATCTTTCTCAACATGTTGAGTTTAGAGTGATTTTCTACAGTGCTTTATAATGATCTTGAAAAATTAATAAAGGTCACTCATAATTTTGCAAAAATTTAATATTGCATTGTTGGTGCAAATTTTATAATCTTATCTCAATTTACTATCGCAAAATGAAATTAATTTTTTTGCTACCTCTGATATTAGCGCCAACTAATACCACCAGTGACCCACCACAACTAGACATAAAATAAGAACCTTGCCTGCAAAGAACCTTGCCTGCAAAATGTTCTTGGAATGGTACATTGACACATGTCAAAAAGTTCAGATGTAATGACCATCACAAAATGTTCTTTTATTGACATGCATTCCTTCCATGACCTTCAGAAAGTAGGTCATGGTAATCCTAATTATGCAATATCAATTCTAAGTATGATACATATTTGTGATATATTTTGCATCATCTGCATTATTCCTTCTCAAAATACCAAATTTAGTGTCCATCACCAGGACTGATGCACCACAGACCCATTCACAAAATGTAAAATTTACTTAGTCCTTAATTATAATGAAAATGGGTCAAGGTCACCCAAAACTTCACAAAATTTGGCCATTGGTCTGACACATATTTGGTGTAAATTCTGTAGTTCTGATGCAATTTACTATCACATTAAAGAATTTACTGAGATTTTTATACCTTCACGTATGATGGTAGATCAAATAATTAACACCAATGGTGCCACCATGACTCCACATCTTATTCTGGCTCATCCTCATGGATAGTGCTGTTGAACTTTTAACTTAAGCCTAATTTAGTTTCACTTGCTATTCCATAGAAACATATGGTGGACAAAGAGAATCCAGTATGCGTAGCCTATTGAGGATAACGCCGGGATCACTCATTGTTGGATTTTCATGTTGTCGCTTGGCACAGCCTGGTAAAAACATGAAAATCCAACAACTCGTGATCCCCAATAGGCCACCCCAACAAGTTTTTCTTTCTCCTATGTCTAAAAAGAGTGAATACACATCAAATCAAAGTTTTCTCGAAGAAATAAATTTAAAAACAATGCCATTTTGAAAGTGGGAGGAGTTGGTATTTTATTAAATGCACCATGGACTCTCATTGGTTTGTCTAATACTTGAAACCAACGAGTGACAAATCAAACAAAGATTACAATTAAAGCCTTATCCTTTATACTGCTGTTGGATAATCCACTCAGGATAAACTTCAGACAAAAGAGAAATACAATTCTTTGAGCCCTGATTCACTAGGAAAATTAAATGAACAGAGCCTGCTACTTATCAGAAGGGTTCTGCTTCAGTCACATATAAATGACCATGCTGGTATCTATGATAAAAATCAGGTGATAATGTCCTCTGGAGATTTTGCAGTAATATGATTCCTTTAGGCACCACAGAACTTAAAAAATACATGTATACGTAGGCCAAGGCCACTTGTACGCAATCCCATCCTAGGACTCCCAAGAAGATGGGCCCACACTGCAAACTTGGTCAAAGTTAGCTCTGTCATATACACACAGGTGCATATTTAAACAATTATAACTGAATACAGGGCAGTGCATCACACTCTTTTATAAAATTTGAAACATGTGACAACCAAAGGTAACCAAGAAGTTGCTTTTATGATTTAGAATTATATACTTTTTGACTAACAGAAATTCTAAGTTTAAGTTTTAACTAAAATTCAAGCCAAAATGGTCAGCATTTAGGAATTTCCCTCTCCTACACTGAATTTTGGAGGAGTCCATATTATTGCCCAATGACAGCATTCTAATACATCTGTAATCATAGTTCCAAAAGTTTTGTATAAGGAACCATATACAGTTAATGTGTATAAATACTATAATATTATTATGGTAATGTAAAGTAAACATACTCTAGACATCACTTACTTCAAAGAGTGAATATCGGGGGATTCATATACTTCATGAAGCTGTCCAATACATGAAGGAACAGCCCCATAAAGTCTGTATGTACTGATAAAATATTTGGACAAAACATTCAAACATTCTTATGTAAACTTGTAGAACATTGCACTAGATTTGGCATGTAGCGGGCAACTTTTTAATCTTCCAAAAGTGACAAATTTTGAAAATTTGCAGTCAATGTAATTTGTCATGAATAACCTCCCAATTATAAGGTAACAATTAATGAAAGTGGAATAGGATACTCACCGTAACATTACATATTTCTTGTCACTTATGGTGATTCCAACAGGCAAGATATAAAGAACACCCTCTGTAATTGTCTGTGCTGATATAGCCAAGATGTTGTTTTCCAATGAAAACAGAGGATGAATGCCTTTACATCCTGTTGATGCCATGGAGCACTTGACTGCTGAAGTCAGTTTCTCTTGGAGAAGCCATTCCAAATGAACAGCAGGACCTAACTTGTGCAGCACTAATGTTGACAAATTCTCAAAATCCATCTTTAAAAAAAAGCAAGGCAAAAGCCATCAATGATCATTAAGAAATGGTGGTCTTAAATAGCAGGTACTACTACAATTCAGTACATTGACATTTTGTGCTACATATCTGTATTGGCATGGTGGTCTTAAATTGCAGGTACTATACTACTGTATGCTGTACCCACAATTTAAGACCACTGCCATGAGAGAATACCCAGGCTTTTGTGACATTTCTGATGGCACAACAGCCTGGAGTCTTTGTTACTCTGCCTGCAATTTAAGATCACCTGGGTTATGTGACCACTTTCACCTGACAGAAATCATTGTCTTAAATAGCAGCTACTACTACAATTCAGTACATCCAAATATTCTGTAATTCTATTCTACGCTTACCCATTCATATCTCTTTATGTAGTGGCACTTGTCACCAGAAACAATCACTGAGGAGGATCAAAGACTCCTGTATGACCAGATCAACACTTTACATAATCAATACCCACTTCACAGTTCAAGGCAGAAGTCTCGAGAGCCTGTTACTTGTACTGGGACAGGTCACAAACACTTACACATATCACTGCAACTCCCAGCTATACCTAATATCATACATGTAACCCCAACAGTGATGGAGCTATAGCCACATACATGGCTGTTGGAATTACATGTACACTCATCATTGCAAAATTGTCAACCTGTTTTAGTATGTTACCTGACAGAGGTGTTGCTACATATGTGGGGCAGCCTGATCTGGGACCTCTGAATGATACAAATGGGAAGACTGACTGGGACTTGGCCACATGATACTCAAAATTTGTCACCCATCATGTCACAGAAGCATGCCCAGTGTGCTATCCCTGTGATTGTTGGTTGAAATCACTTCAAACAATCAACCAATGATACCTGAAATACATGCATATGATCTGTGAAACCTACCATATATCATCATGCATGATAGGCAATCCACTTTGTCAGCAAGAAGGACCATACACATACATGTGATTCTGCACATGAAGTTTCCTGGCAAGCACAGTTACAACTGGTAACATACAACCCAACTTGACCCAGGCAAACTCCTGCGTTTTAACTCTGTAGGTCCTTTTGTATAGAATTATGATGGTCTATGAGAAAAATAGTTATTTATCTGTACTCCTAATATGCATACCATTTTAATATGTGGGTTTGTGCTGTTTGCAAATCCAATGCAGCGTTTCTGCCAGAGTGAAATTTTAGGGTACTCAAACACTCATACTATAAAGTAAGAAGTCTTAAAATCAAGACCTTATGGGGTATTTGTGGGTAATATATGCCAAAATTTTACTTTTTTGTTAACATTTTAGGGTAAGCACAAGTACCCTTGACATTTTTCAGGGTATGCTATTTTACCCTTTTTACCCTCTGGCGGAAACCCTGCAATGGCGGGAAAACGTAAATGTATATGTGTATATTGAACTTCTTCAAATGCATTATGCATAAAAATGTCAATCTATCTTTTCTTCATACGTTTGAACTATGGGCACATTTGATGAAATTACAATGCCACCTGAATTGGGGACCCTTAAAAAGTTTAAATGTTGAGTGTCTTCAAAAGTATGTGTTATAGACAGAAGTGTCAATCCACTTCAATTCATTGGTTTATACTATATGTGCATCTAATGCTACTACAATAAAAGTTGTAATATTTAATTTACACTAATAAGGCACACTTGGAAAACTTGAATTTTCAGAATCATTTCTCCAGTATAATTATGTCCGGGTGCAAACAAAGCCTTTCTTTCTCACTTTCTGTCTTTCCTTCTTTCTTCTTTAGACCCAAATTTGTCCAGTTTTTCTGGAACACTATTTTTCTGAAAACAACTAAACTTGCCATGGTGACCGACTGCCCACCAGTGAAATTGTGCATTTCATTTGGAACAGTCATGATCTTTACAATTGTGCAAATTTGGGGCTATTAAAGATTTAAAATTTCTTTATCTTTAAAAATATTATAGATAGACACAATGTTCTAATTTACACATGTAGGTTTGCAACAACTGTCAATCTAATGGACAGTGAACAAAAGTTACATAATTTTAATTTATGCTAATTAGGGCCACTTGAACAATTTTGAAGTTTTATATCTCCAAAACTATTATAGATACAGGTGCCATTCCAACTTCAATTTTAGTTTGTGACATTGCTGCATCCAATGCATCATGACCCACAATTCTAACATTTTAATTTATGCAAATTAGGTGAATATGCAAAATTTAATTCTTTAATATCTCCAAAACAATTGTAGATGGAGGTGCCATTCCAATTTCAATTCATAGTTTAGTGACATAGCTACATCCAATGCACCAACAACCAAAATTGTAGCATTGATGGACCTGTCACATACAACGGACGTACAACAAAGGACGATCTTTATAAGATAAGCTCAGATGACTGGTAAATTAATGATGTGAGGAAAACACCGTCACTCTCAAGTTTCTTCAGGAATGGGGTCAGGTGGAGAACCTCCCTGGTTTCTTTCAAATTCAATGCTTCTTTATTTACCATCTGAAGACTGCTCGATTGATTGAAGATCTGTATTATACAGCCAAAGTACACCAAGATAAAAATTTCCATATAATATATCACAGACATTTATATGGCAAAGTACTTCTACAACAGTATCTAGCGATAAATAAAATATGAATCAGTTATGAACTTCAGGCAACTGCAATAGCAGCGTGGGTAGTATGTTTGTGCCAACAAGCATGAACACTGTGCAGCAACCAAATATTAATCATCATCCTCAGGACAAGCAACAAATGTAACTTGTAAGCAATAATTTCCATGTCTTTTCTGTTCAACAATTTTGTCCACGAAATATTGTTTTGCACCCCCTTTTAGAACTATGTTCAGTCTAAACCATAAGGTATAGAAAATCAAGATTTCTAGTTTTCTTCCTCCATGGTCTAAACTGATTTTTGTCTTTGGAATGTCAATTTGACATTTTCATTTTCACAATAAAAAGTGCATGTGTTAGCTTGGTCAATGATAACGTCAGTGATTACAGAATACAGTGTATCCAGCTGGTAACTTTTCATGCAGTTTGCATGCAAGTTTAAGGAAAGCGTGGGGCAAGTTATCTGGCACAGGTCTTGTCCTTGTCATTGGGCTTGGATGCACTCTGCTTCACCTGGCTGTTCATGAGTCATGACGTATGCAAAGTGTACCAGTTATCGATAGGCTGAGCCGTGCATTTTGTAAAAATGCAGCACAATGTGTCACGGATCATAGATAGGAAATTTATTGTTATAAATCACAGACTTCAAGTTCTATGCTGCACTTCCATGGTAAAACCAAAACATAGTTGTCTTTTCTTGATGAACGCAGGTGGTCTGTGCAAGACATGTCATTTGAATTCTGGTGACGACCTTGTAAAAACAATGTTCCTATTCTATATTATAGGCAATTAGGCCTACATCATAGCAACGGATGGAATTCGGAGTGTGTCAACCGGGCAAACTTTTTCGTATAAGTAAACATGAAATCAATTTATGAAAAATCCAAAACGCTAGGGTCTCTGAGATTATTATAATATAAAACGTGTGCGTTCTCTGAAAAATGTGCTTTTTGCTGGACAGCTATACCTTGACCATGCCCATTTTACTTTTATTTTCAGACTCATTTTTGACCTGGCTCACTCACTTCACTCTCGAGACTCAAGAGGCCTTTCTGTTGGCGTATTGCTGCCTTATGAAGTTTTCAGGATATTTAAAACCCAATAGAACAAGCACTACACATTTCGGCATACGCGCCATCAATTTGGCCATTTATCTTTTTTATCACCTCAAGACTGCCACTGTCTTGGCTTTGCTCCATCGGCCTCTCCCGCTCAAGCCCGGCTTCCAGGACTGCCGCCATTTTCACAGGAGGCCGACTATCACGTGACCACTGATAACCTCTGACATATAAAATCTGCATGTTTGCAGAAAAGCTCCATACTCATAGTGTTATGCAGCTGTCTGGCCACAGAATTTCATAGTTTTCAATTGAAGACTTTTCCATGTGGATTTTTCCAAAATGCCTAAGTTACATCTTGCTGCCCCAGGGCGAACATATAACAGAAATGATACGTACTATCTTACAGCCACAAAAGATGCAAAAATGGTTTTCATAACGTTTCAAGACACTAGTGTGAAATTCAAGATTTGCAAAGCCGTAAAGGACAGGATCAGAAATTCCATACTTCTCAAGGCCTGTGTGAGCCCTGCTTTTGTGGTATGTGATTGAAGGCTCTATGCCATGATGGGGAATTTAAGGAGGGACATAAATTTTGTTGTCATATTTCAGTCTGTGATATTTCTGATCATAATGGGGCGGGGGGTGGGGGGACGGCCTGCGCACATGCGACTGATGAGTGCATGATCCCCCCTTATAAATGCCCTAACCTTGTCACCAATAGGCAGTGTGATAATTTTGACCACATAGCTGTGTGTTGATCGGTCTGCAGACGTATCGTAGAACCTGATTAATGGGGGCTGCATCCCGGGGCTCCATGGAGAAATAAACCAGAGGTGCGTCAAGTTCCAGAAAATGGACTTTTTGTATATTTATGCCCCTCTTCGAAGAAGGTGGGGCATATAGCGTTGCACATGGTTGGTCTGTCGGTCGGTCGATAGACTTCGGTTTCCGCACAATAACTCAAGAAGTTTTTAAGCTAGGACTTTGATACTCTAGAGGTGTATTATTCTAGTCAAAAGCTAGGCAGATTTTGAAGATGGGTGACTTTCATTTAATTCCCAAGGTCACAGTGGTACCTGAGCTAACTTTGGTTTCCGCACAATAACTGAAGAAGTTTGAAGCTAGGACTTTTATATTACACAGTATTATAGTCCATATTTGGGGCTAGACGAAGTTCGAAGATGAATGAACTTGACTTCATTTTAAAGGTCACAGAGCCACTTTACTGAATATGGCGCCATGCTTTCTGCAGGATAACTCATACCATGGAGCTAGAACTTTTACATTGCACAGCTTTATGGTTCTCTGTAAGGGCTAGGTTGAGTTTGAAGATGGGTGACCTTTACTCAGTTTTCATGGTCACAGAGAGACTGTAGAATTCCTGTGGTTTCTGCTCAATAACTCAAGAAGCTTTTAAGTTAGGACTGGAATACTTTGCAGGTCTATAGTTCTTCCTAAGGGCTAGAAGAAGTCTAACGTTTGGTGACCTTGATTTAATTTCCAAGGTTCCAAGGTCACGTTGATACCTGAGTTATATTTGGTTTCCACATGATAACTGAAGAGGTTTTTAAACTAGGACTTTTGTATTGCACTGGGTAATTGTCTTTATTCGGGGCTAGGTTAGGTTTGAAGATTGGTGACCTAGACCTAATTTCAAAGTTCAGTGCGCCATTTGGTTGAATACTGTTTCTGCATGAAAACTTGCAATTTAGAGGTAGCAGTTTTATGTTGCATAGTGTTATGGTTGCCTATAAGGGCTAGTTGGAGTTTGTAGATGGGTGACCTTGACCCAGTTTGGAGGGTCACACACAGACAGTAGACTTCCTGTGGTTTTTGCACAATAACTGAAGAGGGTCAAGGGAAAATGAGTGACCTTGCCCTTATTTCCAAGGTCATAAAGCCACTTTGCTCAATATGGTTTCTAAATGATGACTAATTTTTCAGCTATAACTTTTATATTGTCCAGGTTTTTAGTCATTTTTTTAAGGGCTAGGTTAAAGTTTAAAGATATGTGACATTGATGTATGATCAACCTTCACTAATTTTGTATGGTCACGAGTGCCCCATCTACTACTATCAATAGAGTAGCGAGGGCAAGGGTAATGAGGGCGGGGGGGGGGGGGCATCTATGTTTTACAAACATATCTTGTTCACACTTGATTCTCAAGTTGAATTTCTGCTACGGTTTTCCCACTCCTTGATGGTCTGCATATAAGACTATTAAGCAGTTTTCATCCATAAACTGAGGTGAGCGTAGCACCAAGCTCACCAAGCATGATTCAGTTTCAGCATTGACATGTTTATGGTAGCGTTCGGCAACGCCAACTGCCTTGAAGTAGTAAATGACTCGATTTTCAAATGATGCTTCTTTTGACGCCTGCCAATTTGCAGCCAATATGATTGCTCTGATGGGGTCTCTTTTGTCGCTCTCAAACTCGCATCTAATGCATCGGTGGTTAAATGAGGCCACAAGGAACACACACCGTACTTTTGTAGCGTCCACTGGCTAATTAACATAACGCTGCCTCTTAAAACATGGAGTTGATTTGGACATCACAGCAAGCACTTGTTCCCACCAGATGGCGCAATAATATAGTGCAGGATGGGTGTGCTGTGAAAACACATTTTTACAATTCTGGAATGCGTATTTTACAAATAACCACTTGCTTTGCTCTACTTGTCATTAAAATGGCGAAGTGGTAAGGTTGGATGTGCCAATTGGAATAGCCCTTTTTGTATTTATTCCGAAACTACTGTAATAGGATCGTTGGCTACACCGTAGGTAGGTGCATTATTGGCTTAACCATTACGAGGAGGATTATTGTTATAGCCACTGCGGTACTTCTTGAATTACACTTCTTAAGGTGTGTCCAAGGTGGATAAAAAAGACTATATGTAAAATTATAGGCCTTGCTCAGGGGGCGCTTTCCTAGCAGGCCCAGTTTTTAGCTGGGTCCAGTTTTCGGCCAATGAGAACAAAGGGCGTTCACTGGAGAAAGTACTTGCTTACACAGGCATAATTAAATGTAAGTAAGACAACACATCTTAATGAGTTGAAGATGGAAAGTGTATTTCCAATTCTGTACCTAGATGTTTTGCCTGTGAACCAAATCCTTTCATAGTCTCTCAAAACAAAACAAAAATGTAAATTTTTGCTCAAACCATTTACGATTCATGCATTCGCTTATCTCTCTGTGGCACATTCTTTGTTTTGCTGGGTGTTTTTTTCTTCTGAATGAAAGCACACACAATGAAGATAAATGTCCAACAGTTATTAATGATTTGATAAAGATTAAAAACCTTACCTAGAAATATATGTTTTTAATGTGGCAACGCAGCTTGTCAATCTGGACGAAAACTGGGCGCGATTTCTGACATAATAATTAATGATTAACGGCACCGAAACAAGTCTTGCGCTGGTTCCCCACTGATGACACGAACTTTTAAAGGCTAATAATGCCTTAAACTTTCTTCTTAATTTCAAATTTTATGAATATGATTTGTTCCTTTCATAAATTAATTTGCTATTATGTTTTAGAACAAAACAGTTTTTTTTTTCAGTGAATGGTACGGAATAGGACTTTGCTCTTAGAATATCGACTTGATAGTGTTCAAACGGTACATGGGCTTACAGAATTAGGTTTGTTAAGTTTTCTTTGTATTAAGTAACTGCACATGCGAAACAGTCAACAATTTAGCGTCTGATCACTAAGAATGGGAAAGAATAAGCATCAAACTTTCATAACTGGGTATATTTGAAAGATTATATGTACTTCATGTCGAATTAAAGATGATTATTTCAGAAATTGCCCTCAGATGCAGGGTCAAACTTCCAGGTTCACTGTAATGTAATATCTTTTGCTGACACACCCGACATCGAATGGCATGAGTTGGTAAGTGTCACAAATATGCATCAAGGAAACAAAAGGCTGTGTGGCAAGAAATTAAACCAACCCATATCACCCCCATTGTATATGTTACATTGAAACTTAAATTGGTGTCAGGTATAATCCAGATATCTCCCTGCCTGTTGGAAAACCCGTCATAACGATATGGAACCTCGATGAATATTAGATTTTGCAGCAATACTTGGATATCGACTTGATTATAATCATCTGATTAAAGGGGACACACTGCAAAGCATCTATAATAGAGCCAATGCATTTTGGTACCTCTCTTCCTGCTAATTTCCACAAAAATAGATGTGCATTGAATTGATATAACGATACTGGCTTCAAATTCTTTGTAGTCCCACATTTAATAAAATACCAGCCAGCCCACAGTCACTGAGACCATACGAATTGTGCTGGTCAATAGCTGTCATTAGTGCGTTTTGGGAGCAAAAACAACATGCCAAGGAAACCTGTTACCTTGGCCGAAAGGTGCACTGAGTGATAGTGAAAAGTGATATCTCAAGGTATGGCAAAATAGACCAAGTTGTGCAATATAGCTCGCTGAAAAGTGATAACATTTATTTGCACTAATTCCAGTTTAATCTGGTAAAATAGTTTAACTACTTTAATTAAAAAAAATCGTCAATGATCTTGATTATATTTGATATATCATTAATAATTGCCATCAATCGACTAAAAATACAAAGGTGATATCTCACATTTAGAACCAAAAAAGACTGAGTAGTACTATATAGCACATTGAAAAGTGATAAGCTTGTTGTCACTAATTCAAATTTAGTCTGGGGCAAATAGTTTAACTATTTAAAATTCTAAAATCGCAGATGATCTTTACTATAATTGATATATCAAATATATTTACCATCAATCGCCTTACAATAGATAATTTATATCTCACAGTTTGACAAAAATGCCGCACATTAGTGTAGGGGTCAATTTGTACTTTGTTATGACTGGTCTGAGTAACGCTTAGCTTTGGGTAAAAGTAGCACATAACTTTGTTCAAAGTGACGCGAAATTTTGCGAAAAAGGAACACTTTCTTCAGACAAAGTAAATCACTGCTTTCTGTCAAAGTAACGCCTAACTTTGAGCAAAAGTAACACGTTACTTTGGACAACATTAACACGTTACTTTGATATATCAAAAATATTTACTATCGATCGACTAACAGTAGAAAAGTGATATCACACAGTTTGACAAAACAACTTTCTACCAAAGTAGCGTGTAAGTTTATGTCAATTTATGCAAGACTTTTATTTCATGTTTGGAATTTTTTTCTAGTTTAATCCTAAAAAAACACTTAATTTAGGCTATACAAAACATTCTAACCATTCAGAGCGTTTTTCACACGATAAATGAGAGAACATTATCCCCCAGAACAAATAAAGTTTATGGAGGTTAAGCTAGGCTGTGTGAAGGTGAACGTGTGGAACGGCTCAATTTTTTCTTAATAATCCACTATAATAAATGTACATCAAACATTCATAGTGATCATGTGAACAAATATTTGGAATATGTAAGCATGTCATAGGGGATTAATTAGCAAAAATTAGACCCCCTCTACATGTTCACATTCAGTTTCACCTAACATAAGCCTTGCTTTGGTTTAAACGTATCAGCAATACAAATGCAATAATTTCATCTGCAATTAACAATTGGGAAGATGTCTTAGCCCGAGATAAATCCCTCTCGTGGAAGAATAGACAACAATTAAAGAGGACACCAACAGACACACAATTGCTCCACAGAGAGGCACAGCCCACCGACTTGCCGCGATACAAGAGTGAGAAGAGATCACAGTTGGACAAGGACCGATGGGGGGGGGGGGGGGAGGGGGCTCAATACCTTCAAAGTAATTGATAATTTTGTTTACTAGGTACATTATTCAAATAAAATTTTGAGAAAAAAAGACAAATAATTTATCAGCCAATACCTGCTTGTGTGAATCTTCCAGAGAGCAGAATGAAATCTTGAACTGCAGATAAGATTTGGGTGTT
The DNA here is from genome assembly GCA_964020975.1 of Hermodice carunculata. Classification (NCBI taxonomy): domain Eukaryota; kingdom Metazoa; phylum Annelida; class Polychaeta; order Eunicida; family Amphinomidae; genus Hermodice; species Hermodice carunculata. The sequence continues at coordinate 46,291,645 of OZ026616.1, read as the reverse complement.
CTCTGTCAGGGTGCAGTTCGGAGAACTATACAATACAGTTTGCAATGTGAAAGGAGCACACGATCATATGATATTCTGTAGTTGGGATCGTATAACAGTATATACCTTGGACAAGAAAAAAAGAAATGCCAAACATCTGCATTACTTGCATCACATTAACAACTGGCAGGACATAAATTTTGAATAGATGGGAATTCAGCTGACTGCTCCCAAGCGGATGCGAGTATGCAATACAGAATTATATCTCTCACCAAAATTGTAATACCCTGGAGTCTCTGGGATAAGGCAGATCATATCTTTGTTGAGTATTATAATGTGTAGGATATTGATTCACATTATCTGGAATAATAGATCGCAAATAGTTAGATACTAATTCATGAACTATTTTATACATTAGTGATAATTTGGATTTTTTCCTACGAGAGGGCAGGGTTTGCCATCCAAGTTCTTCATACAGTTTAGCCTTCAATGCGCCATGTATCACGCCAGCAAATATTCTTGCAGCAGTCAACTGGCATTTTTCAAGTCTATCAGCATCATTTGATATGCAGCCATCATAGACAGGAATTCCATATTCCAAAATAGGTCTTATAAAAGAAAAATAGGTGGTTTGTACAGCTTCGCGGTCCAGGTGAAACTGGAGGCTTTTCGTGATGTTAAGAAGCTTTGCAGTTTTAGTAACTAGGTTGTTCATGCTGTCAGACCATCTCACGTCAGAGCGTAAAGTAATACCAAGATGTTTGTGGGTATTGACATCGTGCAGTGTGTGGCCTTGAAAAGTGACAGATGGGTGGTCCGGAGAAGCAACCTTGCGTGTATTTAGCAAACTATCTGTTTCATGGGCATTAAAGGTAATTAACCAGTCCTTTGCCTATTCGTCAATACACGCAAGATCGGAATGTATAATTTCACTAACAGTTGCAGGATCGTCTACTGTTAGATGAAGATATGTGTCGTCGGCAAATAACTTGATATTACATCTGACAAGGTCAACAATATCATTAATACATATTAAAACGAGAAGGGGTCCGAGCACAGAACCTTGTGGAACTCCAGCATTTACTGTTCCCCAGTTACAAGCTTGTCTTTCAATTACAACAAGATTGTCATTGTATCACAACACGTTGCTGATGATTTGAAAGAAACATAGAAAACCATCTCAATCGATCGCCACAATTTTTTTTTCCAATGTTTGGAAAGTAGGCTAGTGTACCAGACCTTATCAAAAGCCTTGCTGATGTCTAATGAAACAAGGCGAACCTCTATTTGCTGATCAACAGCAAGATGTTACTCGTGATATATAACAAGTAACTAATAAACAGTAAGTCGTCAGGTGTAAAACCAGATTCATTAGCTGGAATTGATAGATTGTCCCTAAAGAAGTTGAAAACATGCTTGAAAATTACTTTTTCGAATACCTTACCAACGCAACTTAACAAGGTAACCGGTCGATAATTACCACAGAGATTTTCAGCGCCTATCTTATGTAAAGTTGAAACATTAGCTTGTTTCCATTTAGTAGGACACGTATTACTATTCAAAGATAAATTAAAACGTTAAGCTAATGATTTATGAATGGAAGACACACTTTCCTTTAAAAATGTGGCACTAATGCCATCGGGTCCGGTGGCCTTAGAAACATCTAACTTATGTAGAATATTCAGAACTTTCTTATATGTAATTGAAACTGAGTGAATTGTATTATTGGAATGTAAAATGTGCGCAGGAAGAGAGGCATATGTACAGTCAAGTGTGCCCTGTTTGAGAAAATATGAACTGACAATTTCAGCCTTAGAAAGAAGATTATCAGTTATATGATCATCATTTATTATAACGAAGGTATTGAGGGGTATGTGGTTACAGTTTAGAAATACTTGACTGTGCACCACCAATTTTTCTTATTTTGATTGGGATTGTTTAAACAGATACGAGTTTATCGTGATAATTATGTTCGGCAGCTTTGAGTTGCGCTTGATAATAATTTCTTAATCTCTAAAACGAGGACCACATGTCAGTGTCAAGACTAGGACCGCTAGCTTTGACTTTCTCATATGCCCGGTGTACTTTACGACGTAAGGATCTGAACTGTGAATTGTACCAAGGGACGTCAAAAAGACGAATATCGATAGCTTGGTTTTGGATGCAGTGTTGAGCAGCGTCAAGAAACATATCCGACCATAACTCGCAGCAATCGTTAATATCATTGCAAGGGAAGCATTGGTCCCAATTTAAAGCATTGGAATAAATCCTTAATGAATTAAACTCTGCCTTGGTATGGTCCCAAACATGTCTTTTGTATATCAGGTCTTTTTTATGCCCGAACAATAGATCAGCACCTACGACTGAGTGGTCGCAACTTGAAATGAGTGAAAGAATTCACATGTTTGTGATAATATTAGGAATATTCTTAATGATCTGGTAAAAGCACGTTGCAGAATGTTCAGTAATACGTATTGGTTCATAGGTGTGGAGAGACAGGAGATTGGATGCAGCAAATTGGTCAAGTTTGATACCATGCAATGTGATAGAATCAGCGTTGAGGTTACCAGCTATAATGATATTGTTGATGCTCGAGACTTTCGCCAATTGAATACTTTCTTTAAATTTGTTCCAAAAAGAAGCAGGGGATCCTTGCTTTACCTCGCTATTATGCAAAAGCACTGTGGAGACAAAGCTCCAGTTTCTAAAATTTATAGGCAATGATGTTCCCTCCAAAACAATCTGATGGCCTGGACAATTTTGCAGGTGGGGCTTCCTCACATCTTGATTGCCTGTATAGACACACCCATTCCACTGCGGCAACAAGAACTGCATTTTGTCCCAGCTTGAAGGCAATAAAATCAATTCTATTAATGGTAAAGTGAGTTACTTTGTCCAGGTTTGTCAACATTCGAAGGAAAAAAAAATAACAGACATTTTTGATGGCGTAGAACTGCCACGTTCAGCCCAGTTGGGAGTCCTGTGTAATGGCTATACGTGAGGGGGGTAATTCTCCCTACTTCCCTCCAATGTTGGGGCACTTACTTCCTGGTACCCCTATCAGAGCTACAATATTGTTGAGTAAGGCTCTGTTAGCTAGTAATTTTTAGTACCCAAGTACCGGCCAGAGTGGGTATTAAAATACCTTGGTACCCGCGGGTATTACCCGCCAGATTGGATTGCATAATCTATTGTATTAGTGTCACACATTAGATGCAGCATATTTACCACCAAGCCAACTCCATGCACACTTCAAGCAAACAGAAAATTACTTTATTAAATATATCAAAGAGGTGTATACAGATATATGTACGTCCCTGCATGTGTCGATCTTGAGTGCACGAGGGTCACTTTGTAGTCCAGTTTACCTTTTATTTAGGGTTCTCCTGTTATAATTGAAGAATATGAGGACTTCCGCCATTTCAGGTGACAAAGAAGCTCGCTGATTGGTTATAAACAATTTTTGGCATCTGAAAACAACCTTTCACATGGCAAGCTAGAGGTGGGAACTTAAATAAATATTCTTGCCATATTTTACCAAGCATTTGTTTGCAATGATATTCTGAAACCGAAATCAGGGAGCTTCTCTTTGGAATTTTAAAAGTTCCTGCATGTTGTGATGCATTACACGTGAAGGGCTATTATTTATCTATTTATTGGTCTATCTAAAATATATATTATGTATTTGATATATATATAATACCAGTTGTTCCATGGGTAATAGCTGTCGATCGGGGCACCCACGTCTTTTCGTGTGTATCCGGGTACTGGGATACCTGGCAGAGCCCTACTGTTAAGCCAGTGTCGAGCCTCGATACGAGACTCTTGACTCGTATGAAGTCATTACATTTAACTTACATTTACATTTAATGGTCCAGTGTCCACCTACCCAAATAATTACATATTGTGGTGTGTTTACAGTTAGGGGTTGGAACATCCTTTTTTCGTCAAATTTGTGTTTACTTTTAGGGATACTGTTTACAGTTAGAGGTCTGACACCTAGCCCTAAATGTAAATTTATATTTAGGGGCGTGTTTACATTTAGGGGTCAAACAGTTGTTAGACCCCTAAACGAAAATACGCCATTTAGGGGTCTTAGAGGGATTGCTAGATCCTGGCCTGGATACATGTGTTTCTTGTTTGTTTTTTTATGATATTATATATCAAACCTAAGTGTAATTCTACTGCATTTATATGGGGGATGGGAGTCACTTCTTCTTATTCAGTAGAATGGGAGATGAAGTGGGCATCCTGTATAACAAAGACACAAACCAAAAACATATGTATACCATCAGGGATTTGGCCATTACCCACTGCTCCATGTGCCACACCCACTCCTACTAATACAGTATAATGGTCCCTTAATTATTACACATAACATGTTTTCGTCATTCGGTGCAAACTAGCAAGCACAGATTGAGAGATTGTGTTGTATGGTTGGTTGGGAATGATTGGAGCATATATATATATATATATATATATATATATATATATATATATATATATATATATATATATATATATATATATATATATATGTATATATGTATGCGCATTATTACATTTTTTTTACGATTTTTTGTGTAGTGGTGTAGTGCAATGGCAATTCACGTTTGTTGGCCTATTGTTCAAAAAGCATCAACCAGATTGACTTCAAACGTGGTTGGAATGTACATTTAGCGAATTCCAGCTGGTTTTCTTCAAATTATCACTCTCCAGTGATTTCAGTAAAAAAAAATGTCCCCCTGGCAAACAGGTTTGGTCAATTACTTTGAAACTACGGATACATCTGTTCACTACCAATTTCTTTAGCGGATGGCGCTGCCTTTCCCCAATTTTTTATCATTTGTTCTGTGTCTTGTTTATTTTTGACATCCCCCGAACCACAGGCTGGATTTTGGTCAAACTTGGTTTTTATTAGGTGTTAGTGTAATCAGTTGCTAATTTTAATGAAGATTCGTAATGTCGGAATAATCGATGGGGTATATGTTAGCGCGGTAATTATCGGAATATAGTTTGCACACATGTTTATGTAATCTTCTCCTAAATGATGAAACAGCTCCACTTTCACTGGGTTCATAAGGCTTGTGTCTAATGATGCTTCTATTTATTATTATTTTTCTTCTTTGATATAATTTTAAGAGTATAAATTCAAAAATACGTCTGCTCTTGGACCACTTGGTCAATGGTTTAGAAATGCATCTGGGCACTTCTGAACAATCCTGGCCCCGCTGGGCCCCATTTTTGTACTATGTGCGGCACAGATATTATGCACCTTTTTATTGTTAATTTAGTGAAAAAAGACTACACTGATCGTCATTTATAAAACGTATGCCCCCAATATTGGCAGAACAAATAGGTATTCCAGTCCCATCAATGCATGGCACGTTATTTTACACAATTCTTTGCTGCCCAGCCTACATATGGAGCAGAAGCGCTAGCTGTAGTGCTTGTAAAATGCAAAAGAACAAAAATGAAATTTGACATTTGAAATTGATACGGAAACATGCATTTTGATATGTACATGGAGTATGTGTGTGTGTGTGTGTGTGTGTGTGTGTGTGTTACGGAAACATGCATTTTGATATGTACATGGAGTGTGTGTGTGTATGTGTATGTGTATATGCGTGTGTGTGTGTGTGTGTGTGTAATTGTGTGTTTATTTGTTGTGTGCCTTTGGCCATATCAGCATACATTCACCAGAAGTAAAGCAAAACACCCCCCCCCCGTTTCAGCGACGATTTTTTTGCATGGCTCATATCGGTTTCTACTGGCGGTCACATTTCTATGCTGCCCAGCAAAGAGTAATTTTGATACATCAAATGCTCCAGCACGTCCAAACGTGAACCCTGCTGCTAAAATGCTCAGAAATATTCCTACTACTGAAGATTATTTTTTAGACGGGTCGAGAAGTTTTTATACTTGAAAGACAGTCGGGAGGAGGGGGGCTATGTGTGCTAGACAAGTGTTAATTTTGTAAATTTACATTAAGCCTAAGTTCAGACATGTATGGTCCCATTCTTCATTTGTTATTTGTTACCTGTCAGCAGTTATGGCAATGTGCCTGCATGTTTTCAATGTGTCACATTTAAGGAAATGATTTGCCAAAATTCATATGCTTTCTATTGTCTGTACAGATTTCTACGAAGTCATCGTGTGTGTAGCTGATAACCGATATTGGCACTGCTTGATTTTATTTGAAGCACTCATGAAGGACCCCCCCCCCCCGAGTTTCTTGGATACGTACAAAGAGGACAAAAACCTCTGTTAGCCTAGATCTTAATAACAGGTTACAGTGCATCCTCTCCCCTGACACCACGGTATAAAAAAGTTCATCCAGTAATGACCCGTACGGTCTTGTTAGATGTGAGACCACGCCCACTAAAGTTTTTACTTTGCTATAGCTGCATTGACCCTACCTGTGTGGACCTGGCTGTAGTTGATGAATAATTACTGACATTAAAATGCTACCATTAGAATCCATCATATTGATAATTTATTAATAAATAAATTAAGGTAAATAAACGACGAATTTGAGATTGTCATGTACGTTCCGGCGATACTGCGGTTTGGCTGGGCCAAATTTGCATATGTGCCTCGGTACGGACGGCTTCACCCGCAGCAGTGACGGAGTTCCCAAAAGTGTCATATTGGTATTTCATTTCTTATATTTACCAATAAATGTCACTAGCTCTCAATTTGAATGTTACATTTTGGAGGCAGAAATGCGAACCTGAAGAAATAAAAGGATGACGCTGGTGGGACCCGAGAAACCCACCATTGTTTTGGGGCCTTCGAAATAAGCATTTAAAAAGTGTTTTTTGGCAATATAGCAATGCTTGACATTATTTTTAAGCATTGCATATTGTAACCCTTTCGTATAGGAATGCTTAACCTGGTTCTTGGGCTGATCACAAATCCCCCGACAACAGCGTGATCCTAAGCACAATTGCCTGTCAGATTGAATTTGTATTGCCCTAAGCCCGATTTGACAAGCATGCTCATGAACAAAGTGAAGTTTATGACGTAATGCGATGATTTATTGTTGTCACTTTCCTAGGGCATGGGGTATTTTTTGTTGCGCCATGTTAAATGAAAAAGAGCGTTTTGAACTAGAGGAAATGTTGGTTGGGTACCTATCGGTGATTCAAATTCAAAACTGAGGGACTTCTACGTTTTTTTTAACCAAAGTCAAATGCGAAAAGAAACATTGTTGCATTTTTTTGAAAATTCCGTCCAGTAGGAACTTTACTAATTTTGTGGTGTTTCATTATTATAATATAATCGTGGGTTGAAGATGACATTTAAGTTGAAAAGCGAAAACGTTCCCCACTGTTCACCTTCAGCAACAGATTACAAAATTTCAAACCTCAAATGGTCCCAATTGCTATATATTCTACCATGAGTAGCGAGCATAAGCCAATCAGATGGCTGCATTTTAAAATTTGACCAGTATTGGTATCAGCAATAACCACAATTCCGTCAAGTAATTTATATGGATTTTTTTTTTTTTTTATTTGTTTTTTTTTTTTTGGTTTTTTGGTTTTTGTTTTTTGTTTTTTGTTTTTGTTTTGTGAGGGGGAATAGCTTTTATTTGTCAAACAGATGCTACAATTTTGTAATTCCATGCTTTGAAAGTGAAACGAACTGAATGAGGTGTTAAAGTTGACCTACCTTTTCCACTATTTGTCATTTCTCAATTGATTCCAAATGTGATCTTTATTTCAGTTTAATACAGAGTTTACTTACAGTCGAACAGTATTCGTGCGTCTGTGCGTCTCTAAGGTTGATAGAATCAATGAAACTCTGCTTCCATCAATTTAAAAACACTTAAATTCAGAGCGGTAATTCGACACTACGCGTAATAATTGCGATAAAGTGCCCTTATATTCGATCAGAAAGGTGACTGGTAGGCATACTATGCGACAAGTGCTGCATAGGGGGTAAATATTACAGTTAAATTAAGTTTAGCCATTATAGGATATACTCCAATACTCCCCACCAGTGATCGTGTGGACTCGTAACGTCTGCCGGATAGCATGACCTTAGCCCTACGCACTTCGGTGATGATATCCGACGTTGGTCATAAAATAAACACAGTCACGGGATGGAGAGTGTTAAAGTCTATATCCTTCACTGATATGTATATATACATGTGGTTTCTTGGATGCATGATTTTTCGTTGCTTTTAGGCCAACAAAATACAATTTTTGTGTTGCAACTTTCTGTTTTAGCCGCCTTATTGACTCTTCTTACATAATTTGCAGCATTTCCCTGAGTGACATCACTGCTTAGAAAACGTGATTTTCAAATCGGCATGCGTTCTTCCCGCGAATGCTTGTGTTCTTTGTAAAATGTAAAACGTAGTACTGCAAAATGCAGGAGATATTGACCACATCCTCAAATTACTTGGTCATAGGCCTATTTGCGACAAAAAGTTGTAGACAACAGAGTCTAATCTAGTATTGGTCTGCCATCATCTCAAAATTTAAGTTTCCACTGACTTTATACACAGTTTGCAGATACACAATGCATCGATGAAAAAAAATGGCGAATAATTATCTCTACAAGCACAAAGCGTCACCTGAAAGCTGGGAGCTGGAATTGCCGTCAACCTGCCAAATCCAATAAACGCGATGGGGATGGGTTGGTGCACCGTCTTATGGTCCATAGAAAAGGGAGAGTGTTTTTTGTGACACTCCATCCCTTCCGCTTACTTGGAAAGTAGCAAAGCTGGTTCAGAGGTTGATGACTTTATCCAAAAAATTGTTTTTCAGACCAGGAGACACTGCAAACAGGAGTGTTCTCGTACCAGAGGATATGAAACCACCACCGGCAAGGCTCAGAACGGTTTGTTATGTCCGACACAAGAACTGCCTGCTAAAAATGCATGCACCAGCAGGTCCTTCATCTTAATATACAAAATAATGCAATAGGCGCCCACAGCTATCTAGTCTAATTCTTGTTGGATCATTTGATATTAGTTTCGTAAAAATCCAAAACACTTCAAATATCTAAGTCTTGTTGCCGCAAATGCAATCAATAAAAAGTGGTTTAAATGTATCCATAGAAAAATAAACTAACATACTACTGGTAGGATCGACAGTAGAAGCACGGTTATAGTTGCGGCAATGCTGTGCTTTAATGTTCAGGATGCAGGGCAAAACTAAAAGCCTGTGTCCCTTGTTATTTTAATCTGCAAAAGGCTTTATGCACATAACAGTAGCACGCCGGATCGGAAAACCGTATGCATTTTTCATTTACATGCAACTGGCAGTTGTTTCACAAGAATCACAAGCACCCACACAACAGTATGAAAACTATATGAAGGATAATGTGTCAAGATTTCCCTGGGCTGCCAGTCTGAAACTGCTGTTGGCAATGCACTTGCCAACAGCAGTTTCAGACTTCACTAAAAGTTGAATGGTTGGTCCTATAGCATGCCTTACGCTATATAAGTTGGAAAAATACATTACCCACAGTACACGTACAGTAAATAATAACTTTCGGTGGCAATAACGGGATTTTTATGACAAGGGCGAAAAGTCAGACGAATTTTTATATGAAGTAAAATATTGCATCGATTACACACAATGCAGAAATTATGGCAAAATGAAATGGAGCTGTCACGAAGCTGCACTTTGGGTATCTTTCTGGCCATGAATTGACGTGCTCTGGATTCATATAGCATACACGCATGATTATGTACAATACCTGACAGTGATTTTACCAAGACTATACGTTCATTTGAAAAAAAAATGTAATGACAAGAAACTGTTAATATGTTTTCTTCTTCTTAACGTTTTGATATGTAAATGCAAATCACGCCTAATTATATGAACAAAAATACATTCTAGTCTCTAAATGGTAATGAAGTTTATAGAATGGTAAGTACAGTATTTACATGGTAATATTCTTCGACCCCCATATAGGATATAAGAAATCATGTTTGTGGAGTTTCCTATTCTCATTATCCTGAAAACGTGCCCGTTGCTATACTCAGAATACAAATTTTCAATACCCATTTCTGCAGTTTACCTTTAATTGCAATATATACCCTATTAACACTGTACTTTTTTCAATCCAGTAGGTGGTCTTAGTACGGAAAATCCACAGCAATAACTAAAAGGTAATATCGTTTACTTTTAAGTTCCGTATACACTTGTTTCATCTAACTCGGGATCATTTAGGACAATAAAACAAACAATGTATATGGGTCACACAACAAATATTCAAAATGTAATGTTAAATTTTACACTGTTGAAACTTTTTATAGATGCCATAAAATTTCTTCTGAAGAATACTTTCATTTAATGCGGACCATTGGTTTTTCAACCAATAAAAGTCATTCCAATGGGGAGCAACTGCTCCCTGTCACTGGAAGATTGATATTTAACCTGGTTTGACCTTATGTATATGGATAAATTGAAGACAAAGAATGTTCAAGTGGGTACAAAAATATCAAACAACGCAAGATATATTTATGTCATTGCTTGTGTAAATGTAAAAAAAAAAAAAAAAGACAATAAAATTGCTGAAGAAATTTGCGCAAAGAGATATTGCATTGGAGGGTAACAATTCAGATGGTATGACCGATGTGTTTCTTGACTTGGATATTCTGGTCACTTATGACAGGTTTTGTATTGAAATCTATCAAAAAATAGATGAGTTTAACTTTGAAGTAGTTATTACTATCATTTCCCGGACAGTAATATTTCGGAAGCTATTGGATATTATACGTTTTGTGACAGATTTTGATATTTGATCGTATTTGTTTGAAATTTCATGGCCTTGCATCTAGAAACAAATTTATTAACAATAAACTTGAGTCAAAAGGATACAAACATGTATCTTTGATCAAATTTTTCTACAAATTTTGCTGTAAATAACCTGGCATGCTTCGAAAGTTTGACTACAATGATTTTAGGCTTTCCTTTTTTGCTACTTACTTTTTTGTCTTTAACAAATCATTTAATTAACCAGGATAAGCTATCCAGCCAGAAAGGGTCCATACTGGTTTAGGGGTAAGTCAAACTATTCTTATCTGAACCTGAACTACACAAATTTAGTAATTATGTTTTGTGTGACAGATATTCTTCTTTCATAATAAAACTATGCATTTATAAGCATAACTTCACGTATTTAGCTAATTTATCATTTACTACGTTCATATTTATTCTTTATTATGCGGGTTATCTTTGATGAATATATAGCTTGGACATGAAGCCGCTACTCGGACAGATATGCACGGGTATAGGCTCCGAAACATGTTTTGAGTAGTTACCTGCTGAAGACCCTTTAATTTATGTGGACTAATGCAGCCTATATCAAAATTCTACAGAGGAACGTGTGCAATATGGACAATAATACTGCCATACTGTATATAAGTTAGACAGTGACAGGTTAGCTTATGGAGTATAAAGAGTTCGGACTGCGGAAGAGGGTAATGACTACTATGAGGTGGTTCTGGACGAAAAAGACACAAATGCCATGCAAAACTCGGTTCTTCGCAAATCGGGAAAAGTTAAATGCTTGGAAATTTATGCATATAATATCTGCACAGTACGAAAGTGTCCATATTTACCTGCCTGATTTGGGGGCAATACAAATCAATAGCGCACCTGCCTTGACGTGTAATTTGTGCTGGCGACGGGACCTGCATGACAAATGTTAACAATAGAATCAGTTGTTGTTGGGCGGCGGTGTAAACATTTGAAAGGTCTGCATCGGGAAACTTATTTCTGTCCAGCAAAACGCCTGTGGACCTGCACCACGTTCTTTACCTAACACTTAATTGAGTCATGTGACCTGCTTGTAATTTATAGCAACTGTGTTGACCCAACTTGCATAAATGCACACCAGCTGGGCACTTCTAGTCAGGTTTAAACCATGCCTCCTTTGTTTTCTCAAGGGATATATATGTCACCTACTTACACATATATCCCTGCTTTAGATTTATATGGCTAAATTTAAACACAGGACTGATTTGCTTTGGTGAATACATTTTAAAATGCATTTATATTCATGAAAACAAAGAAGGCATGGTATAAAAAGGATACATCCCTTGTTCTCG
>OZ026616.1:46172093-46274593 GCA_964020975.1 Hermodice carunculata | reverse complement strand
GACAACCAAGAGGGCTGTGTGAACAGCCCATACAATGCGGACATAGAGATTCGTCACACATATAGCTCTGTGAGCTTCGGATAGCCTCAAGGTCACCTGAGTACTGAGTAAGTCTGGTCTCTATGGAAGAGCACTAACACTTGCAACATCAAGATCCCAGCGAAAGTAGTTCTCAAGTAACAGTGGATAGGAAAATCGATTTATGACGCACTGTGACCTCAGAATTGAGGACAAGATAGAACTTCATTTAGAAATATTAACATTAGCATGTGCAACATCAAGGTCCCAAGTCAAAACAGTTCTCATGTTATCAAGTGAACAGTAATTTTCATATCAGTTGTCCAGTGACCTTGGAAATGAGCCAAAGTCACTCATGTACTGTCTGAGTGTGGTCATGCAAAAACATCATAACCATGTACAATATAAAAGTCCACTCTGAAATATTTCTCAAACTATCATCTGTAGAGTTTAATACATCTAAGTGGCCTTATGACCTTGAGTATGAGGTCAAAGGTCACCCATGCAATATGTAACTCCCACCGTCATATCCTTCAGTATTCTTGCGATATTTTGTGTTATAACCTGGCCAAAAATAATTAACAAAATCAAACAAAAACAAAAACAAAAAAACAAAAAAAAAAAAACAAAAAAAAAACATTGAAGCGTGACCCATATGATTAAGCCTTGTGAAGACCTACCCAAGAAATATCCCCATCATGTTTGAAAAAGTGCATCCGCGGGTTTTGGTGCAATCGAAAAGGTTACTTACCGTTGCAAGCCGAATAGCTTTTTAATGTAGCGGCCAGGCGGGGTCATCTTGTCGAATTAATGCACCGACATAACACACTGCTATTGCCACGTTTATTTTGTAGCATAGGTACCCAGAAACAACTGGGAACTAGTAGTAATTATCTGCTAACGGGACATGACTTTGAAATACGTAGTGAAATCTACCATAATGGGCGATAATTTGAACCACAATAATGAGTGAAAAAAAGTGTTATGTATGTTTTACCTAAGGTGTTATTGTCACATTGACCATGTTATTGTACCTGAATGAAACTTTAAATCTTCTGTACTCAAATTAGTATTCAGCATGTCCTGTGAAAGCAGTCCTGTATGTTAATTAATTTACTAATTGGTGCGTCAACACGTAGACCCTTCATATATTGTACGTCACTCAAATAAATGGTAGGGAAATAATGGTTGCATGTATCATGAGCTGGTGTACATATTTTCAATCACACATCAACTTAGTATCTGAAGCGTTTCTTGTTTTATTGAATATTTACTGCCTCATTAATTGCCCTGCAGCATAAGCTAGGGACTCTAGGTTTGCATACCATCATTCTCTCTGTCCATCAATTCGTCCCTCCATCACTTTATCCAAGAAAGTCTTTTCTGGCCAATTATTCAATAGCATAACACTTTCAGTTACCAAACGTACGTGGACATCTTGTTGCATGACAGTTTGTCGTCCTTTATATTTAGCCCATGACCTTGACCTTAAAGCATGACCCTTGATAAAATTAAAGCTTATGAGACCCATATTGCCCATATCATCACAAATCTTGGTACCGAACAATATCTGTTCAGCTTCCTTTGCCCATAGTCACATTTTAAAGACATGCATTAGAATTCACACAAGCGGAAAAATAAATGAAGAAAGTGTAACACATGCTCTGCTGTAGAGACTATCAACTCGATTGGGTTTTTAAATATCCATGAATGCTTGTAAGAATGTAAATGATTGGTTTGCCTGTCATTAGGTAAAAGGGATAACAAGTTGCTCTACTGGGGGGGGGAGGAGCGCCAAAATTACCGTACCCAGTGTAAAACATATTCATAACTGCTTCGTTGGATGAACAACCATACTTACATGTTTTATACATATGCGGTATAACTTTCTTGGCTTGCAATACACTTTTGGGTATTACGGACACGAAAAAGTGTTTTGAAAATAGGCGGCTTGAGATATATTTTACAACAAAAAATTAAAGTGGCGGTTATAAACCAGTCATTTCAACCTTTGAAACATTCTTCCTTTGGTACATTTTATTTTCCAAGGCATATCGGCCTAACCACGTTAACTAAAATTTATCACTTGCAAAAAAGTAAAAAGGACACATGGTAGGCAAGCCAGATCTTGGTGTTCATGACTTGTCATTCAGTTTAGCTGAGTTAAAAATACGAAAGGATTAAAAATAGTGACCCATCAGCAAACTTTCTACATGAATACCTTGAATTATAATCAAATGAACCAGTTTGCTTTTTTTAATGTATTGAAAGCTGCATTTTCTAATAAACGGTTCATGCACTGACCCTTTTTTTTAGTCTATTGACTCAGATGTTATGAACACTGCTCTCCCTATTCCTTCAGTAAACAGCGGGCCTGGCCTCATTTACTGAACTTGGCCTTCTCTTATGGATTGCCTGAGGTCAACGAAACACCGCAGTAGCGTCACATACTGAAACATAACTCCGAAAGCACACTGAGGTTAGACGCGAACCGTCAAAACTGCAACTGAGGAAAACACTACACAAGATTTTTTAAGTAAGTAAGAAGATAGGAAAGGATGTGGAAATTGAAAGGATTCATATTTCAAAATCTTAAAGAGACTAGAGTGCCATGCAGTTCACCTTGCATTGCATTCTCTATATTATCTGCATGTGCAAAAATAATACCAAAGTTTACCTAGCCATTGGTTTACTTTTTGCAATGCACACCTTGGTAAATTAGTTTGAAGTTATATTGTTTTACAAGTACAAGTTGGAGGACAAAGTGGCTTTTGAGCTTTGGTTTTAGTTTTCTTTGATTTTTTTTTTATAACGGATATGGGAACAGCTATTCAGCTTTAACTTGTATGGCAAAGCTGTAAATTTCATAGCTGTGTGCCCAGATTCCAGCCCTACAGCTGTCTGTTGACTATTTCGTGGTCCACTTCAGTTTATATACTTATCATGTTATTACGGAAAACAAAACTATGGGCAACATAATATATTTTCCGTAACCAGGATCTGTTCAGTAAAAAGTAGGTCCCATTGTGGAGTTTTCCTCTCCCACTTATGTGCATTTACTCCACTGGCAGATCAGAGACAAGGACATTTCCCAAACAGAAGGGTGCTTGAAGGAAAGTAGTTCAAAATTTGGGTAATTGCCCTGCAGGCGATGTTGTTGTTATAATTTTTTCTTTGTTTTTTTTCCACATATACCTAAGTTTGGAGATATCTAGGTGTTGTTGTTGCCTATTTGCTTAGATTAATCCTCTTTCCCCAGGCAATGGATAAGCAATGACTGTCAGGTGTGGAAATATTATATATGGAATTCATTTTGCGTATCATTTACATGAAGCAAAGGAAAAAAAATATGAAGGCATTTATAAACTATTCCAGTATTGTAGTGAGTCATACGTTGAAAATAGAGTTCTGGCAAAATCCGAACAACTGAAAATTTGATAGATATTTATTACTTTGTCCTTAGAAAAAACTGAAACGAAGAAGAGTCCTATGTATTTTCAAGAAGGGATTGTTATATATTGATGAATCGAAGTATGTTAATTGTAGGTACCACTACAAATATCTTCCCGTTTCCTGTAGGTGCTGACGCCTTGGACATAGGCAATGTCGTTTCATCCATCATAAATATGTTACATAGCACAGCAAGACAAACATGCTTACTAGCAAACAATTAGTGGACTGAGATGCCGTGGTATTGCAGCATATTATTTTGACTTTGAAAGATAAATTATAAAGGCAGACATAACCAACGTATTCTGGATGAACATGAGGATGTCTTTCATGTGAAGTTTATTGATATTTGTATCCCCTATGATGGCACCAAAAGGAGCACAAAATGCAACATCCGTAGTAGATGTACATATCAAAATCACAATATAATTCCGTCTGTACTCAATCGACGAAAGGAGCACCAGTTCGAGTTTTGATATTTCATTGACACTGTTTACCTGTGGGGATTTAACCGACTTAAGTTCACATCCAGGTGAAATTATATCAACCTGATGCAATATAGATTTTACGAACAAATTTTTAGATTATGTGTGAACGTAGAAAACTATGTCGATGCTGCCCTGGTGTGGAATATACCGTTTTTAAATCTATTAAATTATAGAATGTTTCATGGAAGCTATAGATATTTGTGCTCAAATGATCACAGCTTGCTTGAACAGAGAACCCAAGAATATAAGGATCTTTAGTAATTGCTGCACGCTTATTTATAATTTTATGTACATCGTGGGGGTTTATTTTTTCTTCTCGTCTGCGCAAGTTTAGATGTAATTCAGCTAATGTATTACTGCATGAATGTTAAAGATATGGAACATATGGAACATAATGGGAGTTAAACGTTTCTCCTCTTGTTTGCAAAACTTTATATTTTTAACTGTCTCCTCTTCTGTGCAATATTAGATGAACTTCTGGTGATTTATGAATGCATGAACTTATAAGATGTAAAAAGTTTCTTAGATCCTTACCTGATGCAGTGTCACAAGCCAACTGTACTTAGGTATTACGTACCAAACCATTTCCAAGCTGATTGGCACAGGGAAGTGGTCAACAGTCCCTTGAATATGACTATGACGTACATTAGATGTAAGTGATAAATATAGGGTTCTAAGTAGTTAGGCCTAAATGTTTTGGAAAATAAAATCTGTATTTAATGTACAATATTTTAAAAGATGGCAGGATAGGTTTAAAAGCACCAGTTGCCCTTTATGATTGACTACATATTTCAAGACATGGTTGAAAAGTTATGTCTGTACATTAGTATTAGATGCCACATGTTGATGTTTTGGTAATTCTTAAATATTAGAATTTCTGTATTTATCATTGCTGTCGTTGGTGGGTTGAAATTTACGAGTAAGTGTCATATGTTTCCGAAATATCACATGCGTACTTTGTGAGAGAGATGATGCTGTAACGATCGACGATGGACGCATATGCATCCTATGTATAGTAATTTATATTTTTGTTGTGATTTTGTGGATTTTATGCATTGCACCTCTTTCAAACTGGACTCCCATTTCGATTGTTGCTGGTATTTTCTATCAATAGTTTCGATGCATCTTGTCCTGCAGTCGGAATACACTTGTAGCATGAGGTTTGGCGCCAAAAAGGATATCATTAGTATGTCAATGTCGAATATTAGGGCAAGAAAATCACCTTATACTTACCTTTAACGCTTGAGCAAGAAAGGCTGAAGTACAGATAACTGCAAGACCTTTACCAACGGCTTCTTATTTGCTCACTGTGTGACACAAGAAGATTTTACAATAATGGAAAATGGTTCTGCAAAAAGTTAAAAGACCTTGTTAATCGTCCATGAATGCTGAGAAAAACTTGGATCAAAAAGAACAAGAGTGATTTCACCATGGTGCTCCTTCTTGCAACTTATAATAATAGTGCTGCTTTCAACATATCTCCACCAGCTGAGGATTTTTATCTTAATTCGAGGTACCAATTACTTTTTTATGAAAGCTATGATATTATTTTGTGCTTTATAGACAATAAAAACTATTGTATAAACATAGAAAATTGTATCAAATCACCTTAATTGAAGAGCAAAGAGACATTTTCTCATTCTTTTGGACCAAAAGATTATTAAATAGGCGAAATGTTATATACAAATTTGAGCATGTAGTCCCAAAGGATAGGGCCATTATGGTTAATTTGCAAAATATCATATGCATTCTTAAACAATTATACAAAATGTTACCTGATTTTTAAAAAAAGAAGTGAGGGTAAAATATCTGATATTGTATGCAGTAAATAGTTGATAAACATGGGGGGGGGGCACTTTTGTATTTTGGTTTGATATGGCGTGTAGACTGTAGGAAAAATGAACATAGTTTTCAAAGTCATGTCGTCCTATTTTTATTGAAGCTTAAATCTTTACATCAGAACCCCTCTAATGCTACACACACATATACTTATTAAGTCAACTTGACTATCTCCTCTTTGTAATAGCTTGATGAAATAATGGACATCGGTAGAAAGTGTTTCACAAAGCATACGTTTATGTTGATGAGTATAGGCAGTCATATGATGTGATAAATGCTAGCTCAGCATACATGTCTCTCCTGCAGAAAAAGTGCAAAAGAAAGAAAATATGATAGTCCTTTTAATTTCTATTTGTGTCTACCTCCTTTATTTTGATCGAAGTACATTGACAATTGTAATTGCAATCTAGCCATCACTAATAAGGCATCATTTATTGAAGTGACTGCTTTTTGGAGTCATCCCCCAAGTAATATATTCTCGCAAGATATTCAAGAGGCAACAGTTCTTATATGTAACGGGTTATTTTACGAACAGTCACTGCGCCCATTCTTGACTGGCTGTAGCCTACTTGGACACATCCATTGCATGATATGGTCTTCAAGATTCCATCCACAAGTTACTTTTGTGGCTTTACCTACTGAACAGAAACACTCAGTAAGCAAGTGTGGCTGACCTTTACATAAGGAACATATCAATTAAGTTTCAGCTTAACATGAGTGACGGTTCTGCAGAAGTTGCAAATAGCAAAAAAAGTACAAACAAAACAAAACAAAACAAAACAAAAAAAAGAAAAAAAAAGCAAAAAAAAAAAAAAAAAAAAAAAGAAAAAGCAACACCCCCTAAGAAAAATAAATGAATGAAATAAAGTTGGAGCGCCAACTGGGCAACAAATTTTATAAAAGGGTGTCCTTTAGAGTGTCCTTGTAGCATATCGAAGCAACTGGAAGAAGGATTTCGGGGGATAATTTTTTTTAGATTTGGAACACAAAACAAACGAAAATAATAATAAAAAAAATCACTGAAGCGTGACTATTTGGACAAACTTGGTAGAGATCTACCTGAAGTACATCCCCATCAACTTGAAGTGAATCTGGCTGACGGTTTTGAAGAAGACAAAAATAGAAATGTAATCCAACGTATCGATTATATTTTACATTTAGCCCCTAAGCCCAATCACTCTGTCTTTATAAAATCTATTTTATATAGCGTAAGCTTGGCAACAAGTGTAAGACGTCAGTTTTCCTTACGGGGGCATCATTGGTTATATGCACTTGTTAAATCTAAGTTTGAATGTGTCAGGTACTTATTTCCTAATATGTTTAGGTTCTGCATCAGTCTGTACATCTATCGAGGGCACACTTCCTCCTCCCCCCTCCCCCCATCTTCCACTTCCTTGCTATATAGGCTGTCACAGTTACATTATCTTGCAATCCAAAAGCTCTACCCGTTCACAAGACAAAACAATGGTAACTGGCAGAAATTCCGTATGTGAAAAAGTGAGAACAGTAGTTCTTTTATGGTAAAACTATCGTCTGCTTTACGATGGCTACGCTAGATACGGATATTTTATATTCCTGTGGGAAATTATACTGATTCTACTAGAAAAATGCCAGATGCATTAATATCATCGTATATTTTGACTTTAAAGCATTAGGAGAATCTTGTTGTCTGCTTGCTACTATCATTTCAGTTGCACAATGTCCATCACTTGCACTTTCAAGCGAAATGGCCTTGAATGAAGAGTAAATGAAATATGCCCCGTTCATCGTCAGGACAGCAGCAGCAAGCCCAATGCCAACACAACCAGGCCATATTCTCCTAATCCGTCACAACTTCCAATAGTAATGTCGCATGATACAAGCACCTTGGTAAACAAACGTACGGAACAGAAAACTGACAAAATAAGTGAGCTATAATGGTGTCAGCCGTATTGTACTTTGTAATATACATTTCCACGATATACAATGTGCTTTCTACAGGCGAAGGTTATAAATAAATTAGTTATATATGCTTTAAGTCCACAAAAATACCTGCAGCATGCACCAAAATGCTGATTATTTTTCAAATATTGACCATATTTTGCTGAGATGCTGACAAAGAAAGACACAATGAGTACACTAAGAGTACACAATGCAGCTATCTTGCCAATTTGTGCCATTCACACTCAACTGTTGCAAAATCAAAACGACATATCCTTGCAATGTTTTTAAAAAGACTCCACTGGTAAATGTTGAGAAGACGGTTTGGAAGAATGCAGCATTGGCTTGCCGTGCATGATATGTCTGTTTCCCTAACTTTGGTAAATGTCCCTGTCAGATTATCTAATCTGATGTTACAGACAACGAACCATGGCAATTTCACCTGAGTAAAATATTTCCAGCTCCTGTTCCAATTCCATAGAGTTCATATTGTTGCCGTCCATGTTCCCATTTTCAACTTGAAGTGGGATGTGCAGGACTTTGACATGGCGACAGGAATAGCATCTGGTTAGTTACCATGTCAGCTGACCATCAAAGTACAAAACATAGTAAAAGAAAATTGCAGGATTTGTTCAGCATGTTTTCCATTGCTATCAATGTTGTGTGTTATCACTGTTAATATTTTTTTTTTCTATTTGAAACATATTTTAGTGTTTTGATATTTCATTTCCATCATGCAATTGGCATGTTTTAGATGCAAATTTGTGACCTCGTTTTTGCGTTAGGAGTATTTACAGCCGAACATCTGACAATAAAATGCCGCAATACAATATCATTCCACGAAAGTTCCAAAATGGCAGTTGATGTGAATTGGGACATTGGACATTTTTTTCGCTATTCTGCTGTTTTCATGTACGTAATGGCTTAGCTGTGATAGTTAGTTAGAATAGGTTTGAAAGTTGTCTCGCTTTCCCCGGAACTGCTAGAATTATCCATTTTTCGGTATTAAAAAAAAAAAAACAAGCTATGTGGCCTTACCAGAGTCAACATGTTGTAGAAAGGGCAAACTGTTAATGCCGTGGATATCCTTTTACTATGTTTTTCCTAGTAATACCATCAAAATTTACATTAAATGGACATTTTGTGGTCAACTATGTGGTGTTTTATGGTTGGATGATCTGTATTGAGACATTATGGTTCTAGCTTCAAAATAAAGTTAGTCTCATGTCGCTTCAAGAATAGGAACAAGCTTTTTCAGTTCGGACATATTTGATGATGGCATCATCACAACAATCCTGAATAAAGCTACCCACGTCATGCATCTTGGCCTACGACTCTGGATTGGTTAACTCTGGCAGTATGGTGACTAGGACTGGTTACCAGGGGTTTTTTATGTGTTTTTCTTTGCTGCTCACTTTTTACATTATACCCATCTAAAAGAGAATTTCCAAAATGCCGCAAAACTAGGCAATGTGCCACAAAACGTTTAATGGGATAACTGGTACACTTTGGTAGCCATGAAATATTGTTCTAAATATATTTTTTTTAAATTTGTATTCCCAGTAGTCTTTAGCCCTATGTTGGTTCGTGCTGTACCTGTTGCTGCTAACTGGAACAATGTGCTGATATAAAGTCGTTCATTAATATTTGTTTATTGGATAACTCGTACACTTTTCTGAATATAGCACTTACGCTACTAATCACATGTCATACTCAGTGGGCTTGCAGGGGCAGTTGCCTTGCACAGTTGTGAGGAAAAACAGGAACCAATTTTTACTTTACCAACAATACCCACCCATATTGTCCATTGAACATTTGTACTTAACCAACATACATTATAGGCTGACAATAAATAATCAACTGCAATATATGTAAAAGTACCGATGCTAACAATAATTATATTATATGGAAAAACTGGGTCAGGGGTCTAAACCTTGTCACACTTTTGTGATCAGAAAAAAATCATGATTTCTCTCATTCCACGGGAAAAATATATCTTCTGAGACTCTTAGAGTTCGAATAAAACAAGAGGTTTTTGTATGCAGCCTATGCTCAGCGGACGTTAAAATACTCACTTCAAAATAGATCGTAAAAACAGATGAGCTGAGCTAAGTTTCAGTGTCACAACGATTTGCGGTAACACAAGGTATCTGTACACGCCAGCTTCATATACTTCTTCCGATACTTGTATAACTCTCTCTTGTTTACAATACCATTACAACACTATGGATCTGCCTGTCAGTGTCGAAGCTTCTGACAAGATATCCTTTAGTGCAGCCTAAGACAACAGTTTTCTTTGTAATCCATGCAAGTTTCAGAGAGTTTTGGCCTCTAATTCTGCTAAGTAAAACTGACATGTACCCGCATGATGTAGTTGACAATTCGACTCAAAAGTCTGGAGGCTTTCATCAGGAACAGCTATTCTACTACATTAGCCTTTTTGTTAGGCACGTTGCGGCATATATGGCCATTATAATGAGTTAAGGATATGAAATACACATTGACAAATCTGAATTAAAGCTAGGTGAATGTATCCTAGTTTATCCATATTTCATTTGTTCTACTTTTTTTTTCTTTTCTTTTCCTTTTTTTTTCAACCCCAAATAATTGGTTCAGACCTTTCAACGATTAATAAACAACCAGAATGTTAAATTGCAATGGTCACTCTGGTGAATGTTGATATTGTATTCTTGGGCAGTTAAGGGGGAATTCTAGGTGCTTTGAAAAGCAGATTACAGCAAATACTTACACGTTCATACAACAGGTATGCATTCATTATCTTTGCAAGGCAGGGCATCAGCCTATGTGCATTGCCCATGTTGGAAGGCCCTGAAAGGGATACAGTTGTTTTCCACCCTTGTTTGATGTTGTGATCAGATAAGAAGGGATTATTGTGACCGTGAATTATATATCAAACAGTTAGGGATTTTTGCTCCTGACTTGAGACAAGCAATCATCTATAAAGGCAACTGGTGACAGTCATTTGCGCCAAAGATAAAAAAAAAACATGGTTTGGGCGGTATTATAACACGTATCATAGTGTTATTATCCAGTGAAATTAACCATACTGATGACCCTGTTCCCGTGTAATTGAAACGCTTCTAATAAATTGTATACATTAATAAATGGAAGAAAGCATTTATACAACAGCACAGCAGCATCAGCATCTTCACATTATTCCAGGCTACCCATGGAAGATGTATATGATTTTCAAAATCTTTTCTTATAATCTTTATTGCAACACGCTAGTCTCGTTTGACCTGGATACGATCCTGCGCAAGTTTACTCCACACAGGTATACAGCTTCTACCAAATATCAAAACTAGAACTGGTGATAATTTAAGTGGACGATATCTGTAGTGTTAGCTACAACTGGCGTACTTCATTCCATTAATAAATAACGTTCCCTTGTTGAAAATATACAGGCCCCTACGTTTTTGTTTGTGCTAAAAACCAAGTAATTATTTAATTTTCGACCAAAACGACTAAAAAAGAGAAGGATGAGGACAAAGGGTGCAAATCTTTAGTTCCCCCTTGTTGAGCGTGGGGATGATGTAGGAGCAGGTGGTGTTTTCAAATTGACTAAGAATATTCTATCCCAGCATATACACTTTTTTTCGTCAGTAAAACATTGTATGCCTTGAGTTTATTTTTGTCTCTCACTCCTTTGATGTGGTCTTTCTTCCACCCTTTTGTTACTGCCTTCTCTTTTTATATTTTCAAATCCCCGACCATATCAAAACCTTTTACAAATGGGCGTCCACATACCTGATTACCTTCATGGTCTAAAAGTTTGGACCAGGTGTTTACAAATAAGCGCCCTGAGTATTTTCAGGGGTGAAATATCTTCCACAGCAGCCAGGGTGACTTCTGTGGATGTTGCTGAACAAGAGTATGCAATCAGATAATTCGTTGATAAAATCAAAAAAGGAATAGAAAATTGCAAACTCCATGTTTGTTTCTTTTGGTCCTTTCTTAAACTTATGGCACTTTAGACAACAACAAACTTAACTATTTGTCAATTCTCTAGAGAATAAAGGAAACACCTGCTGATTCTCGCACAATGACTTAAACTTTGTCTATAGCATGGAACACTTTAAGACCAGAGATCCAACCGGTTCCATTTTGGACCACCTGCCCATCTACATTATTCATATAAATGACATATATGTAGGTAGCATTTTCATCTTAAGTTTCCTGTATGCAGATGACCCTGCTTTAACTTCCACTTTCAATTCCTATGTTTCTGAAAATACTAATAAGAACCTCGGTAATAAAAAAAATCGAGAAATTATGAACTTGACAGAATGGGTAAATTCGAATAAGATATCTTAATGTCATTAAACGAAAATAACACAAAGTCCATGCTCTTTCAGATCTAAAAAGAAAAAAAAAACTTTTCAACTGGCAACTTAATTTTGACACAATAAAGCATAAGTTTCTGTGACTTGAGAGACCTGTTGCACTAATTTTGTACCCTACCATTAATTTTGAATTCCTTTAAATTCTACATTATAAATTATCTTGCCCCATCAGTAAAGTCACCTGAATTAAATAACGAATTGTGTTGTATAAATAACTGTCCCAATTAGAATACCTGTTTTCCCTGATAAGGCAGCCACCCCAAGACATTTTCAGTGACATTCGATGTCCATCAAAAGTTGTGACTATATATCGTAAGGATGTGTTACTTTAAAAGTTGTAACGGACCTTTGTGTCCGTTAAAAAAATCTGCAGAATATCCATTAGATCGTGGAGGCTTGTCATTTTGTCAGTTGGTTTTAAATGTGTTTAATAACGTTTATTTCTGACGATCTTTCGCACTTATTTTCTTCATCTTTTCGTTCTGGAATACTCTGAACTTCTATGAAAAACAAGTTTTGTAATTAATTATCTTGTGGTGTTTCATCATTAATCCTACATGCACATAAAGTTTGATTTTCCATTTCATGAAGGATTTCTGAAGCATCTGAAACAAATCTATTATCTTACTCTTAATTTGTTATCATACTTTTATTTATCTAAGCTGAAAAAAATTATCGGTTTTTCTCTCTCTTAATACCATCTGTTTTTATCTGTCCATTGTCCCTTGTACTCTCTATTTCATTTTAGCTTCTAGCTCTTCATTGTCTACTTCTATTTGTTTTCCTGGTTCGCCAAAGGTATTGTCTTCAAATGCCGTTTATAACACTTCCAATTTAAATTTTAACGACTTCACTTTTTTCATCCCTGTCCCCTTCTTCTGACTACAGAACTGAATTCCTTTTGCCTTTATTTCCATTTTAACTTTTTTCCAAAGCATGATATCATTTTTTTCATCTTAATAAACACTGCACCTTTCTGTTATACACTCTTGTACAAGAGCGACATACTCTTAACCTTTTGGAAAGGAGCAATTAAACTTTCAAAAACCTTGTTTGCACTTTGCTTAAGTTTGAATGTCATAGCAGAATGGTCAGAATAATAGCCTGGAATAGTATCAGCATCAGCAACATAATCATATAATCTGAAAGAAATGGTATGAAATTCCATGTGATAATGTGTTTGGGCAGGATTTTTTTTTCACCATGTGCATGCTTTTGTTTTTTGTTTTTATTTGTTTTTTTTTAAAATTAATTTTGTTATTTTCTGTTTTTGTTTTTGTTTTAAATCCATATATTGATCAGATCAGAATGCTTAATCGATGCTTAACCAGATTTTGAACTCAAATATGAGCTGTGGGTTACCTCCTTTTCGTCCTGAAATATATCTAAAACGAAATTTGATGATGATTTCATTCGGAATGTTTTTAATATTTTCTATGAAATTTTCATATACCTCTGGAGTATCAGTATGGAATCCATAAATATTTAATGCATTTAAAAGTAAGCGTTTACACTGTGGCCAGAAAACTTTATAGAATTCGACTGGAAATCTGTCTGAACCAGGTGATTTTTTATTAGCTGTATTTTTTAATACATTCAGAAGTTCAAATTCTTGTAATTCCCCTTCACATTTAAATTTATCTTGTTCTGATAGTTTTGGTGTTCAATGTTATCTAAAAAAGTGCAATATCTTGCATATCGTTTTCAACATCTACATTATTACTAGAGGTATGCAAGTTTTCATAATTTTTTTTCCCGCAATATTTCCTTTGGATCATTTATCAATGTATCGTTTACATTTAATTTATTGATTATTTTTTTATTAAAATTTCTCTTCTCTAAATTAAAAAAGTATTTCGAAGGTTTTTTCACATTCCTCATACCATCGTATTTTGCTCCTTAAAATTGCCCCCTTGGTTTCATATTCTAATTCTTGTTCTAGCTCTAATTTAAGGTTTTTTAATTTCATTTCATCTTCATGATTCAAAGGCCTATAATTTCATTTTCATAATGTTTTATTTGATCTTCCAAGCTGTTAATTTTTTTTTTCTATTTCGTTTATTTTGGTCGCAAATTTCATGGATTCTGAACGGATTCTTACTTTTAACATTTCCCACTTTAAGATAGAGTCTTCTACCTCTGTGACTTCATCTGCATTTTCAAAGACACTATTTACCATATTGACATATTCGATTTGTTTTAAGAGAGAACAGTTAAGTTTCCAAAAGCCAGGGCCTCTGGGGTGTGTGTTGAGTTGAACTTGTAAAGTAATAGCTGAGTGGTCCAATTTATATCCTGGAATAATATTAGTTCCTTCGATATTCCCTATTAGACCGAATGATGTGAGAAAAAAATCCAAGCAGCAATGAATAAATGTTGGGTTTTTCCTTCGCCATGTATATATAAATTGATCAGGGTTTTTCTGTCTCCAAATATCTACAAGGTCTGCATCATCCATCGAATCTGAAATATTTTTTTGATTTTTAAAATGTGTAGCTGACTTCCCCCCATCTTTATCCTTAACTGTATCTAGAACACAGTTAAAATCTCCACCTATGATCTTATGATCATTAAAAAGAGATTCTATTTTTTCAGCAAATTCTTCAAAAAAGGCTGGTTTGTCCTCGTTATAACCATATATATTGGCAAGTGTTATCCGATTTTGATGTATAGTAACATCTAAAATTAGAAATCTACCCGATGCATCTTTTATAATGTTATGGATTTGATAATCAAAATCATTTTTGAGCAGGATGCAAACACCTCGTGCGTCTGACTGGCCATGAGCAATATATATATTATAACCCCATTCTGCATACCACTGCTTTTCAATTTCATTTGTACAATGGGCTTCTTGTAGCATAAGAATAGAATATTTTTTTGTTTTGGAACCATCTAAAAAATTTCCTTCTTTTTTGAAAATCTCGAATTCCCCGAACATTGAGAGAATGTACACCTAAATTTTTATCCATAATAGGTTTGCTTGCACTTTCCAAATAGAGATACACTTAAAAAAGACTTTAACCCTGATGGATGTTTTGTACTTTAACAAGAAAATGTGTGCTACTTGCACAACCGAAAAACACAGGAGAATGGAACTAACAAAAGTGCTTCCTCCACTCTAAAACAAAATGAACATTTGCTGAGTTTTCCTTCACAACTCAGCAAAATGCACCGGGAAAAAATAAATAACTATAACTGAATGAAGGTGGTCCTTGATGGACACATTGCCGTAAGGCTACCTGCCAGGCTACATGTATATTATATACTTTTCAAAAATTTGCAACGATTCATTATCAGTATTATTAAGGTTCACTCTGACAAACCCTTCTTAGAGTAAACCTACTTCACCCGAATATTCTACCTTAACATCAAACAGCAAGTTATAGTTTGCAAAAAAAAAAAACATTAAAAAAACACAAAAACAAAACAAATAGTAATCTTTGGTTTCTCTCTCACAAAAAAAATAAATAAATAAAAAAAATAATAAACTAAAATAAAAAAAAACAAAAAAAAAAACAAAAAAAAAAAAAACAGCCATCCTACTAAAGCTTAAAGGTAACTCTCTCTCAATGAATACAACAGCACGATATACTCATACTTATAACATGAAAATTTGAAATGCAGATTTATATATACATACCTGTATCAGTGAGGGTATGTAGTATCAAAAAGAGAGTGTAGTGTTTTTGTGGGGCTGGTACACTTTATAACCTTCATCATGTTCATATACAAATATGTAATCATTTCTTTAATTTTTCATGGAAGACTGTCAAAAATGTATCCTCTGAAAAGAGACATCTCTGCCAATTCAAATTTAATATCGTTAATTCAATTTCAACCATTTGATTAGAGTGATTGGCTTTTACTAAAAATGGCAAATTTTATATAGAATAGAAAAGACAATTTTCACAAATTGACATGTCAGTTAAATTTACCTTCAAATTAAAGCTGATATCCACCGAAACTAATCTTTTATAAAATGAAATTATTATTGTAAAGTGTACTAGCCCCTCAATGTTATTATTGTGTAACGTATATGGTCTTTTAGTAGGCTCTTTATAGTTACTTTACATGTACACCAACCAGGAAAATTTCTTATACTAGAGTACTGAATAAATAGTTTTAGGAGGCCACAGGCTACCTAGAACTCACCATCAAAATGAAGCGATTTATTGTATTTTCACAAATACAAACATGAATTCTAAAGAAGAAAGAACTACTTATATACCTTCCTATTACCTATATTCAGGTATACCAGGGCACATACATTCATGTATGCCCACATTCAATGGAAAAAGAAAATGTGAATATAATTATCTGTATAAAGGTAGCAGTGTGACATCTTTTCCCACCTAGTACATATGTTAAACCATACTAAAATCTCAACCAGAACGAACTCATGAACATCTGTCATCTTCTAGGGCCTAGCTTAAAGTAAATGTGTGCCTTCCTAAGCAGCCAGGCACCATGCACAATAAGATAAACACTTTCTCAAGATAAATGCACAGGTTAGTATACTTACATGTTGACATACGATATTAAAATTAACAGTATTTTATGAAAAGTGTATGTGCCTTTTCATATTAATCCCATAGTATACCATGTAGCGTTCCCACAGCACTGTTGCCAACATGTCATATAGACCCTGGGTACACCAGATTCCATCCTATTAGACCGGGCATCATGCCTATTTCATACAGCACTGTCGTGTATCAATTGAGCAATTTATGTTCACATGCTGATATACAGTGTTAAGCTGCATTGTAACTATACAACCCCATTGCTTTTGTAGTTTGTCTCACTTTTAAATGTATACATATCTTAGTAAAATGCAACCTTGAATTTCAAAATAACTTAAATTGTACTGAATATTAATCCTAAATGCAATTAATATCCTGTGATTGCATATTCATTCTTGTAATTAAAAAGCTACATCTCAATTTATGTACTGTGTTCTCTCTAATCAACCTAGCATGTAGTACTCCAGAAAAAATATCAATTTCAAGGCCATACCGATAAACAGGTAATAAATTGGAGTGTGCCTACATTGTCATGCTTGAGAATAAATACACATCAGTTAATAAAAATGAGCGTTTACTTCCTGATGAGAATGGAAGCATACCCTTATAAAGCATGTATGTCTTAATTAGAGTGCACACAGTAAACCCTTTATAAATAGTTTTTTTGCCATATGTGTCCTACCTATGCTTCTCGTAATGCATATTTGTAACCATGTATCCCTTTCATGCACAGTGTTCCACGAAGACGAAAAAGGCTTTACATTTTCATGTAACGAAGACCAATCGAAGTATTGCTTTGAGTTTAAACGGTTTTCCATGACTCTATGCCTCTTCGGCATATATTAGAGATATAGTAGTCATGACAATGGTGTATAAAGTGTTGC
Source organism: Hermodice carunculata (assembly GCA_964020975.1). Taxonomy (NCBI): domain Eukaryota; kingdom Metazoa; phylum Annelida; class Polychaeta; order Eunicida; family Amphinomidae; genus Hermodice; species Hermodice carunculata. The sequence goes on along the minus strand of OZ026616.1, from coordinate 46,257,107 downwards.
CAACCTGCCACAATAAAATCTGAGAGATAAAAAGGTCAAATCTACTAAAGATTGATGTATTAAAGATGTATTAAACTATATAGAAGAAAATTTTTAGTGCAATTCAAACTACTGAATTTCACATTATCAGCAAATAGTAAATTTGCCAAAAAAGTTTACACTTGACATGATGTTGCAAAGTTGCCTTTCATTTTGTCTGTATATCAGGATCTGAAAGTGCACGTGATGGACATTGTGCGACTGGAGTAACCGTAGCAAGCAGACAGTAATATTTTCCTGATGCTTTGAAGTCAAAATGTGAGATGACTACAAGAATGTCTAAAACCTCACAAATGCCCATTTCATTCCTTACATCAATGTTTCTGGCATTTTTCGAATAGAATTCGTACAATATTCCGCACGCATAAAAATACCCTTAACAAGTGTGAGCATCGTACAGCAGACGATAGTTTTACCATAAAGGAACTACTGTTCTTTCTTTTTTTTCAAAAAATGAAATTCACGCCAGTCACCAGTGTTTTTTCTAGGGAAGGGGTAGAACTGTTGGACTTCAATATAGGGTAACCGTGAGAGCCGGTATAGCAAGCGAGTGTGGGAAGGGGAAAGCTAGACCTCTGCCTAACAAAGAACTTATTGAAAATATATAAAAAAAAAAAATAACATTAATAATATAAAAAAAAAATAAAAAAAAACCCTCTGCCAAGGGTAACTGTCATGTCATTTAATGAGTATAATATCAAGCACAAATTTACCCTTGCTGGTTAAATACACCATTCATTCTGAGATAAAAATGATATTCTCTTTGTACAGTGGGCACGGGTTTTAGGGGGCTGTTTGAGGGCTAAACCACATACTGTATAATATTATATATACATGAAAGCGAATGTTAGATGAAGGAAATGCAAAAACATTGATTTCTTAGGCAATTTGATTTCCCTGACTAACAAAAGCATTACTGTTACACACGGATTCTCGGCCTTTTTGTATCCATGGCCAATTGACCCAAGAGGCCAAATATTTGGCCATGTTCACTATGCATTTCGAGAAATTATTATTTAGTCAGGAAAAAAGACGGGTATGGACTTGGTTTCTGTAATATTCAGGGACATTGAAGTGTGTTTGGAGAACTTTGGGGTGGAGGGGGGGGGGGATTCAGCTTCGAATGTAGGCGCAAAGCATGATAGGTATTTATTGTGTTTTCTAAGCCAATTGTAAACTTTGCAACATCTAATACATCCAATTAGTTACCCGTTAAGACCTTTATATACACAGCTGTGTCCATGTGTTTAGTTTTGTTTGAGTGTTTGAACCATAAGTCGGAGGGAAGCCATGGCTTTGTGTGGTATGTGATGAAAATGATTCAATGATTTGTGTGACTACGAGATGTGTAAATGTGCTGATAAACTTATTTAAATGATGAGCTCGCTTAAATTGACATTTCGTAATACCCTGATAGGCCTACAAAGTGAAGCATAAACTAAACATATTAGGTTACCGGTAACTTGCGCAATTAACCTTAGATTTATCTGGTTCACATAATCAATGATGTCTCTCTAAGGTAAACTGACGTCTAAGAACTTGTTGTTAAGCTTATATTATCTTAAATATATTTCATAAAGACAGACTGATTGGACTTAAGGGCTAAATGTAAAGTACAATTGATGTGTTTTATTACATTTGAAATAATAGAACAAATATCTTACAATTTGGAATCAAGTATTTGGTAATACTATAGTAAAGTAAGTTTTCGTAGTACCAATGTCGATGGAGCATATTCCCATGGTTAAATGTATGATTATTCATTGCACCTAAGCTGTTGCTGTGTAGCCAGGCTTCATGCAGGCATCCTATTCCCCAGCTAAGCAATAATAGGCATACCAGCTATGTAGTAACATGCATTTCGTAGGTGCCTTAACTGAGTTGTGAAATGAGAATCATATTTTCTAAAGCATGATAGGATCAATATCTCTACAATCTCCAATGTTTTGGCTTTACCCCTCCCCCTTTGGCTCAGTGAAAAATACATGGGCCTACATGCACACATACATATGAAATGAAGAAATAACTCGTTCAAATATTATGTTTAGACCTAAGTACCGCGTGAGGCAAATTGACCTTCGAATCAGTGTTACACGATAAGAGTCTCCCAAAAGTTTGCATTTGTTTAATAGGCGCTTGCGGAATAGATCTATTTGAGTTTTTTCCCTTCCAGGGGCAGGGGCAGGTAAGTTGGGATTCGTTGGCAAATGCCCGGAATCCTGTCCCTATGACAAGCAATGAGTTCACATGCAAACGTTTGAATGATACGAGGCTGTATTTATGAAGCGAATGTTTGCATGTAAATATTGATGATAGTTTCATTATATAGATAAGCATGATAAAGGTGGATAGTTGGATGGATGGAAATATATATATATACATATATATATATATATATATATATATATATATATATATATATATATATATATATATATATATATATATATATATATATATATATACATAAACACAGGTATATCTATCTATCTATATATATATATATATATAGAGAGAGAGAGAGAGAGAGAGAGAGACAGAGAGAGAGAGAGAGAGAGAGAGAGAGAGAGAGAGAGAGAGAGAGAGAGAGAGAGAGAGAGTGAGAGTGAGTTAATGTTTTGATCACATTAGCAGGGTGTCACAGGTCATGGATGAGTCGAGTCCCCAGTTCATTGCATAGTTTCTGTAGCTTGATATACCCAAATTCCACTGGCCAGTGCCCCTCAGCAGAGGCATAGGTATGGTGCATGGTGTCGTCCCTTTGACTTGACGACAGGGAAACCAATCATTTACAATATGACTGCCATTCCATAATATCTAAAAGCTAACCAAATTAGTAGTCTCTTTGCTTTTTAGCATTGCAACCGACGCTGTTAGTTAGGTACGTAGCAATGTTGTCACAATATCTGCAATTGTAAGGGAGGCAAAAAATTTTAAAATAGTTTACAAGTGCAGAATTTGGTGTGTATACGAAGGAATTATTCATGAGTTATAGGGGCGGCATATTAGCACGCTATTCGTTTCCTATACAAATCGAAGTAGTCATAGGACGCAAAATGTTATCTCTTTGTTTATGACGAAAGCTATGCAATTGGTGGTCTACTTTGCCAAATTCAGATAATTGTTCACACCACTATACATTATATAAATTGAACATGTCATTTCCACTAACCACACTCACACACATCGTCATTTGCCATATAAGTGACGTCCAGGTGGTTCCCGTTTAAAAAGTGTCTTTCGGACTTTTGATTGCAATCAACACAAGATGTGCATTTCGGTAGCAATGTTGTCGCAGCAACCAATCATTTAAAGTCGAACACAGTACTGATCCAAATGTTCGGCTATTGCAGATAACTGCTATCCGTGGCATAACATTAATCTTGACAGACATATCGCTGATGTATCATATAAGTCAAAAAAATGTAACATAAGTAGATTTGTTAATGCAATGTTGTCAGCGCGGAAATGAAGTTTCCATCTTACATTCTGGAGAGATTTTTTTAAAGTTTGATATAAAAGCATATTCACTCAGACTATGTCCAGAGAATTGTGCATTCTTCTTTTTTTTTTTTTTTTTTTTTTAGTTTTTAAACAATGACATTGGTTTTCTCGCATCATGGTGCAACATGGATTTTAAATTTGAAAAACACTGACGGTATTTAGTCATCCATGTTTGTATTTTAATAGCTGATCATTTTGCCTTGTAATATTGAATATATACTTCAGTTAATATTGCCAGGCTCAATCTAGTCACCAATAATTCAATAGCATCATTTCAAATACGTTTTACATGGAGCGCAGCCCAGCACATTCATTCATACAAAAGCCTAAACCTGCTAATTCCTCCTGATAAATCAATATGTTTACATAATAAATCAAACACAACAAAACACTAAAATAAATATAATTCTTTATTTTATTTTGGCCGAGATGAATGAGGAAGTGTACAAACAAGAATTGTAACATCAACATACCAAAATTAATAACCGAAAATAAAACCAAAACAAAACACTTCCCCGCTTGAAGCTGCTTTAAAATAAATAAGGGTGGGAGGGCATGGAGAAAAATTTCTGTACTGACTTCTAGCGAGTTGAAAAACGAAGTAAAGAAAGGAAAATTATCGCGCCAGAAATCACGTGAACCAAAGGAAGAGGGACAAAGGACTTTTAATCAGAACAACAGATATGCAAGTGAACAAAGTATAAAGAAAGGTACCGAGTAACCTAGCCCTGGTACAAAAGGGCTTGACCAGAAAGTATATGACCAAGTGTCTTAGAGCCAAAGAGCTTTACCAGCAAAGTGTAAGTGATGAAGTTAAGATCCAAGTATGTATATTGTAATCAGGAATTAATTAATTATTTTGAATGCAAAATACACAATTCCTCCTGATAAATAAATATGTTTACATAATAAATCAAACACAACAAAACACTGAAATAAATATAATTCTTTAATTTTTTTTTTTTGGCCAAGATGAATGAGAAAGGGTACAAACAAGAATTGTAACATCAACATACCAAAATTAATAACCGAAAATAAAACCAAAACAAAACACTTCCCCGCCAAAACATAATTAAACTCGCCCAAAAAACAAAACAAAAAACAAACCTTATAATAATCAAATGACATATCTTGCATCTTATTAATAATCTCAAAAAAGATTGTCATATTAATATATGGTCAAGATGACAATCCCTGTTTAATACAATATCAATGAAAATTTAATAAATTGATGAATCATTAATGTATACCTTTAAATTCTTTGTACTTGTAAGTCAACCATTGATGGCATACATGATTACTTATGTACTATGAATGTTACGATTACCAATACTCAATACTGTGATTGTCATACTAATGTCTGCTTGCGCTAATGATATGATTCCTCATCCGTAAACCAACTTGCCATCTCGAAAACAGAGATAAGTCGATGTATTTTAAATAGGCATCTGAAGCCCAATCTCCATGAGCTTTAATCAATTCTCCAGGAACTCCTGATGCGAAAGCAAAAGATGCCCCTCCCCGTCTAAATGGATGACCGGAGAAAGACTCCGCTTCATAACCAGCTTTATTTAAGTAAGATCTTAACACATTCACGAATTGATACTGTGTTACTATCATGAGTTTCGGTTTGACCTCATATGTAAATGCTGGTAGAGAAGAATCAGCAGGTACTAATTGTACTAAACGCTTGTAAGCAGATACGGGGCAAAGTACAGAACCTGGAATGCTAGGAATTGGTACTTGCAATAATCTGCCTCCAAACTGATTGGTTTTTGACCAGGTAATGTTGACTAATAAACAGTCACCGACAATCAAAATATTACCTCGTGATAAATGCTTGTCAAGGTCAAAAGTACGAACACTAGTTGGGACTAAATTTGATTTCCTCAGCATGAGGAAAAAGGCCATTAAAAAGGCTGCCCTACATGCATAAACTAATGGGTCATCCAGATCCATGACATGAAATTAATCAAGCAGAATATCTGGAGTTATGGCCGCTGCCCTCTTGACCATATGTTGCTTTAACCTTGTAAATCCTTTGAGCAAAATCTTAACTTCAAACAGTTGTAACATGTTAAACTCAAATCTAGCATGTAAATGTAAAACTCTTACTCCATTCAAATAGTTTTTAACAGATTGAGTACTTTTAAAGGACCTGCTTAGATACTGAATATACATACACACTGTGTTAACTGAAGCAGGTAAAAATGTCAAATTAAAATACAAACAAAAGGTAATAAAGAAAGTCCATTGTGTCCTTTAGATTACTCATAGTACCTGTGGCAAATGCTGCCCTCCTTGAAAAATACATGTCCTCCTCAAGCTGCTTGAACTCGGCATCTACAAGTAAGAAATTGCTGATACAATCTCGTGTCTACCACTCAGCAGTAAATCTAAACAGTTTGCTATCCACTACCATATCAGTGGCAGAAAAATCCATTTCTTTTTTAAATAATTGAAAGTTAGTAGCATCAACTTCAACCCTCGAAAGAAAATCAGCCCATCTGTTAGACTCTGAAGAAATATGTACAGCCTTTAACTGAATTTCTGATATTGCACATATGAAGGCTATTTCTCGTAAGCAAGCAATCAACTTGTTGTCTCGTGCTCTGCCAGTGTTAATGACATATACAGAAACCAAATTGTCACAATACCCTTGAATACGTTGACCTTTAAGAGCATGACCCCAAAGTTTCAATGCAACATTTATGGTTAACAGTTCTAAAATGTTAATATCAAAATGATGTTGCAAAATATCATCAGGATATTTGGTATGGAAAAAACGTCCTAGTGTTCTGCAATAGCCGCCACATCCCACTAAACAAGCGTCTGTCGCTATAACTGAACCAGGGCTAGACCAGTTGTCTTGTGGGATAATTGAAATACCATTATATGTTGGCATAAATGTATGCCACCATAATACGTGCTTCAAAAAACCAACTGGTAATTTGGTTTGTACCCGTTGTTTGACCAGATGAAGGCCTGTTAGGTGTTCCAACATTCTGGAAATGAAAATTCTTCCAGATCGTATACCTTTAGCCGCGAATTGTAGCTTGCCAATGAAAGATTGGATTTCCACCTTTGAAGCATGTGTCTTATTCTCCCACATATCTAATTCTACCAGAATTTCTTTCATTTCCTCTAACGGTACTGACTTAGTCATGTCTTGAGTGTTAAAACTGATACCCAGGAAAATTATGTTGTCAGTAGGACTGACTGCTTTTTCCAAAGATTCTGCTACACCAAGTTGACGCAACAACTGTTGCAAATACTCAAATGCATCTAAGGCCTTGTCTTTAGAATCTACGCCCCCAAAATGATCAATGTAATTTAAGCAGAAATATCCTGCTTGACACATCAAGAAATTAATTGCATTGGTGATACGTTGGCATATGTGGGCTGCAGATCTCAAACCAAATGGAGGAGAACGATCATTAAATAAGAAATTCCTCCATAAGTAACCTAGGTATTTGATGTCTCCTGGACAAATGGGCCACTGCCTGTATGCTCTGTATAGGTCTGTTTTGAACATTAAGCAACCTGGCCCGAACTGATTAATCAATCTAGCAAAATCATCAACTGATGGATACGACACTTGAATAAATTGTCCAAGATAAGAATTTTTGTTAACGCCATCATTAACTGATGTTCCAAATGGATAAGACAAATGTAAAATGATTCTTCTTTTGTCTTGCTGTCCCTTCTTGGGCACTGTATTCAGTGGAGATATGCACAAAACAGATTGTAAAGGATTCTTTACAAAAGGACCTAATGTTGCTCCAAGGCTTACCTCCTCACAAATAAATTTGTCCACAAAATGAGGAAACTCATAAGCATTTTTATGATTTCTAAAGTCAGATCTGGGCATCACTGAGCTTTCAAAACTTATTGGAAAGCCAAATTCTAGCAAATCACAAAGTTCTAAATCTTGATAATTGTTTGAGTGTAGCATAGAACGCCAATAAGAAATATTGAGTTTGGATGGTACAGACATCCGACATCCCATGAAATTAGGAATGCCACTTTTAATCACTTTGTGATGCATGAAAATGTACTCTTCATTGAAATTGCTAGAACGTTTGACCAGTCCACAAGTGAAATTTCAAAATTTCTTGGTACAACAGCATGTTGACAAAAATTGGCATGTGAAACGTCAACAAAATCATTTGATTGAGTAGAAACATCTTACAAATGCTGAAAAAAAATTGGTATCTGTTGAAAGAACTGAACTAGGTGAACCGTCCAGTTCATTGACTAAGGGAAGTGAACAAGACAGTTCATCTGTGTCAGTACATTTGTCAGAAGCAAAATTCCCACTATATGGAACTAAATTCTCCTATTGACCATGAAGTGATAAAGACTCAATGAAATTCTCATGTGTACTAATGTCAAACTTCGAATCTCCATTACATGGGACTAAGACTTTGCTCTCACACATTGATGAAAAAGACTCAATGTTATTCTCATCTCTTCCTACCTCAGCACCTGTGATGTTTACACTCAAATCAAAAAGGTTTTTAGGCTCTAGTCATGTTGTACTTTCTTTGGCTTCTTGCAGTGTCTGCCCAAAGTATTTGCATTCTTTAGAACTTTCAGGGTGTTCATTTGGGTGTTCATTTTTGTTTTTATTTACAATCCAACACCTGGCACAAATATGAGACATTGTAAACTGTTTCTTGCCAATTTGCAAACTATGGGGAGAACTCTTTTTGCATTTGCCTGACTGATAAGCTTTACAAAACATGGTAGCAGTGTTTACAGGAGTACAGTTGTTGCTACCTTCACCTGCAACTTTGCCAGTGCCACCAATCTTGATGTTTTCCTTCTTGGATGCAGAAACAATAAGAACTTTTTGTTCCACATCCAAGAAGGAATCATTCCAATTACGGTGTCCCCTTTCAATTTCCGTGACTATTGCCGCATGTAAATCTAAGATCGTAGACCATTCATTTGAAGTGGCATGATACATTAAAGATTTTAAATGCACCAACTTGTGTACCAAATTAAATCTTTTAGACTGAACATCAGAAAGGATAGATTCGATGGTGCCAGCCATAAATAACGGCATGTCTAAACTATCGTATTTCAGGTCCTTACTAGCAAATTGTAACGAAAGTTTTGTGTGAGGCCAATCTTCTTGCCTGCAAACAAAGTCCCCCATTTTTTTAACGCGTCCTGATTTGAGATGTTTCTTACCTCTACGAGAAACGCGAGAGTGACACCTGCAAGAGGAAGAGTCAGTCTCATAATCTGATTCACTGGAACTGTATTGATTATGTGTATCTAAAGTACATTTGTGTACATGTGTCTTGTGTGTACACTGCCCACCGCAAGGATTATCGGTCACACATTGACCATGGAAGTTGCCATTACCGGAAGAGTCAGACCTACGACTGCACAGGTGATCTGTGCCAATACCAGGAGCCATGCAATTGCGCAAGTCCACTTGGTCGTGACCAGAAGAATCATGAAAATGCAAATCAGACGTGTCAGTCCTGGTATCACGTGACCTGCTAGATCCACCAACTTTACGACGTACGGATTTCGATTTGCTTGAGCCTGAAAGATTTTTGCCCAGGAGATCGTCCAATAAAGTGTCAGCTTTACATTGCAGCTTTTCAAATTGTTTAAGGTCCGGTTCAGGTATTCACCAGAAGCAACTGAACGAACGGCATTAGACAATTGCCGTTTTTTGATACCGCTGCTATGACTACTGGCCAACAAACGAGCTGCGCTTGGCTTGGGTGATTTGCACAACGAATTGTCTAACTCATCCAGCTCTTTCTCAAGTTGTTTAATGCAATCTGCTTTTTCTCTTTTGGCTATTTCAGTCTTTTTGTGGTTAATATCCCGCTCCAAGTCCCGGATTGAGTCATCCAAGGTGGCTATGTCCGACTCAAATGCCACATGTTTCACATTATCGCCAGATTGTTTGCCATCTGGTGAATATACTGTAAGGATACTGTAACTACTACGATCCGACAAGGAAACATCATCACTTGACTTTTTTGTCACCGTACCTCTGTGCAAATAACGATAGTTCACTTTGCCGGTAGTTCTCAGACTTGATCTCGTAATACCCAGATTTTTCGCCATATTCCACTCAGTACACGTGTGTAACTCACCGGAACACAGAAGATGAAAAAGGCCACCAGTCTCATGATAGGCGTAAGTCGGATCTGTGAAATCCATAAGCGAAAACAGAATTATACCTTGAGTAGAAAATTTTCTGTACTGACTTCTAGCGAGTTGAAAAACGAAGTGAAGAAAGGAAAATTATCGCGCAAGAAGTCACGTGAACCAAATGAAAGAGAAACAAAGGACTTTTAATCAGAACAACAGATATGCAAATGAACAAAGTATAAAGAATGGTACCGAGTAACCTAGCCCTGGTACAAAAGGGCTTGACCAGAAAGTATATGACCAAGTGTCTCAGAGCCAAAGAGCTTTACCAGCAAAGTGTACATGATGAAGTTAAGATCCAAGTATATATATTGTAATCATGAATTAATTAATTATTTTGAATATATATATATATATATATATATATATATATATATATATATATATATATATATATATGTATATATATATATATATATATATATATATATATATATATATATATATATATATATATATGTGTGTGTGTGTGTGTGTGTGTGCATATATAGAGAGAGAGACAGACAGACAGAGAGAGAGAGAGATTAACTCAAAACAAAAAAAAAACTTCTATTTCAATGAGAACACACTTTGAAGCTGACAGAATATACACAGCAGAAAGGAGGCAAATTATTAACCCCACCACAAGATCACACAATGTAAACCCAGTAATCACAGAACTATAATTTTCTGCGGGTCTGACAATTTCATCAAATTTACATCTCAAAATGTAAACTAAAAATCCTTAAAGTCTTTTTGCATTGGATGTTTATTCATCATCATTGCACTTTAGGGACTATGCTACTTTTGCTTAAGGCTTCCCTTTGTTTGGTAAATCAGCACCCCATTACATTTACATATCGGTAATGTTGTAATTAGATAAAATGATTTCCGTGAGATTAAGATATTCACAGGTCTATAAACGACCATATAAAGAAGCGTCATATTAGACATCACACCTTGAAAAGTCTTTATAAAGGGCCAAATGAATAAATATTCGTGTAAGAGTGAAACCAGACATGTAGTTCAGTGTGTTATTTAGACATTTCATGTGGCAATTTGCTGACTCAGCCAGCCATGATGTCATATGTATGTTGTATAACCTAATATAGTATTTTGATACTATGTTTGACACTCGTATCTCTGAAATCACAAGCCCAATATACTCAGTAGTAGAACCTTGTGTGCAAACAACGTGAAACTTACTCTTAAATGGAAGTATCTCTACAGATTTATTACCAAGAATTATTTCATGATAGAGTGTCTCTAATCGCGCAAAATCAATGCATCATGACGTTAGTTACATGTACATACATATACTTCTTGACTCAGGATCTTGTGACACATATCGCTTATCTTGAGCAATAATTCAAAGTATATGAGGACCTTCATCCGTTCTCTGTCGTGACGATATAATATTCGCTCACGGACTACAGGATTGGCCCCTGATTCCGTCTACAGCTTCATTGACGATGACTGTTTTGTGACAGAAAGCCAGTGGTCTCTTTTAAATCAGAAGCACAGAGCTATCATGACAGTATATATATATATTAGAGCCTGACTGAAACCGAACAACCGAACCCAAGCTTAGCGGGTTTAACTATTAAAGCCCGCCTCGAGTTCGGCTTTCACAGTCACTAAACTTTCGGGTTCGGTTATTATTGTCATTCTTGCCACTGAAGTTATATAAGAAGGTCACTGGGGTTACTTTTCGCACTTGTATACACTTCAAACAATGCAACAAATGCTACTTTTTAATTAAGTGCGTCACATGGGTTGCAATAATTGCCTGAATTAGATTAACAATAGTAACAGCCCAGTGCAAAACAGTAACAGCTATAAACCCCTGTTTAAATGAAGCTTTAAATGAGCATTCTAAGATGTCTAAGTTTGTTTATGGCATGTTTGAATTGCATATACCGAACCTGAACGGTGGCCGGTTCGGGATCGGTAATGTGTACTGAGTACCGAATACCCGGTTCTCGGATTCAAAATGCATGTTCGGTCAGGCTCTAATATATATGTATGTATATGTATGTATATGTATATATGTATATATATATATATATATATATATATATATATATATATATATATATATATATATATATATATATATATATATATATATATATATATATACATATGTGTGTGTGTGTGTGTGTTTCTGTAGATTGTACACACATTCTGTGTAAGGACATTATATATTTGAATATACGACAAAATGAATTATAAGGTGAGCAAATATGGCTTTCAATATCTGGAGAAGCAAGAAGAATTCAAGTTTCTTATGACCTGATATGCACAATATTGATTCACTATATGTAATTTGACATTTATACATGATATGTACATAAATGCGTTGTGGATATTTTCTGTCAGCAAGAAGGAAAATGGTCTTGAAAAGATATGACAAATAATAACTGTTAATTTGTTAATTTTAGAATTGCCACTTTTAATGTGCCAGTGCATTAGTGTTTCTATGCCGTTTGTGTGGTTAGTATGTGGTTCAATGCACATTTTTGTTTCAATACTGCAAATAGAATTGGTTGCGTAAAGCACAAACGAGTTTCCCATAGGTTTAACAAAAGTGCTGAAACCACTATCCTAAGGGACTCGTTTAGTCTCTGCTAAAATGCAGCAAATACATACCGGCTCATTACATTTGCACCTTGCAACGATAAAACAAACAAACTTTTGACCAGATGGATTGGAATTTTGTGTCCTAGTCACCTCATGTTATCCCTTGTATTACGTTCATTTTACATCCATGGGTGAAGTATTTAGTTTCTGATAATCTCTAAAGAGTAAGTATGTAAGGGTCGTTGCACTACATTTCGCCTGCTGGTATCACATGATGATTTAACAGCGCGCAGAGGAGAATATCTTTCACAAAATATAATATCCCTTTCAATAAGGCGTTTGATTTATAAGAAAGGAACGCCCGTAATATGGTTTTAATGATCGCATGATGCTCGTGCAAACTTATTACACAATGATCTTGAAAATCAGGTATAATAGCAATACATTCACTGACACTTAAACAGCATGGTCTCTTTAACACTACATCGACTTTGACAGTCCATGTTGTGCAATGTACATTTCCTCATATGCATGAACCTCCCGTGTAAAAGTAAAAAGTCTACCGCTATGGTGGAAATGTATGCAATAATATGGTAATTAAGGTTCGAATAAGAGGAATAAGAGGTGAAAGAATGGTTCAGCATGCCTATAAATACAAAGGCTTGTTTGTGACAGTTGTTTTTATAGCCAGTGTCGATTTCACCTGAAATGATCTCGTCCAACCTGGAAGGTATTGCATCTCCCGCCACACACACCCAAATGTTGTTTGTGCAATTAGTCTCTGCATTGTTTAAGTGTTTTTACAGATATAAATGACATACATAGAATGCGTACTGCTTCATCAACATTTCAAAGCATAAACGTAAACAGATGGCAGCCTTAACCTGAAAAAACAAAAAACAAAAACAAAACAAAAACAAAAACCAAAAACAAAAACAAAAACAAACAAAAAAAAAAAAAAAAAAAACAAAAAAAAACAAAAAAACAACAACACGGAATTGCTTATTCACGCCAAAAAGTACATGTGTAGTTAAACTGTCACAGAAATATTTATTTGGTCAATTAAAAAGACATTTCAAGGAGTGTTAACATGTCGGGCACCTATATTTAACGGTTGCGAATAAACCATGTGACTTTTTGAAAACAAGAAAACTCAATCGAAATAGAATATTAAAGCTATGTAAACATATTAATGTCTTGATGACTTTCGACAAAGGATTTCATATTGCAATTGTTGTGCATGTAAATGCACTTGTCCGTATGCATTTAACTAGGTAGCCGGGACAATACCTGTGCCTTGTCATAAATGCCTAGCGATAGAAAAGAAAAAGAGAGAGAAAAGAAAAGCTGCTCACACAAGTTCTGGCCATTTTTAGATATGAGATACATTCAAAATGAATTTAGCAAAAACAGCAAGTAAGAAGTAGCTTTGCGATTTTAAATATTAAATTCAAGATGAATGCTATTATACCGTTGCATTTATTGTCAGTAGTGGTCTCATACCGTGTCTAGGTTTGCCTCTTACTTTACCGCATCGTGTGGAGATTTCGCTATTTTCAATTGACACTATCATTTCATCAGTTTTCCCTGTAATAACGTCAGCTTTCGATTTCTGACCAAAACCTTTATCTTCCTTCCTTCATACTCTCTTTGCTTTTTAGATTTGTCCCTATATCAGAACTGCAATCAATTGTAATGTAATTAAGTGGGAGTCGAAATCTCGTGTGACCATGGTTTTCACTGACTGTCTTCTAGGTACGGCAAAAGATGACATGTTGTACGTGGCTTTGTGTTCCGTGATAACGTGATAGTAAACACACTGACATGGATTAACAAAGAAAATACAAACAGCTGGAATTGAAACACTCTGCCCGCAAAATTTGCTTTCAGTTTAAGGGCATCCGGGTGATATATAGAATTCAACAGAGTTCAAGTCTTTTCATGCTATTAAAGTATGGATTGTTTCAATTTCCACATCCTTTCCCAACTTTCATGATGTTTTTTCTCATTTGGTGCAAAACCCCAGAGTGTTTTTCTTGGTTGAATTCTTGATGGTTCATGTGTAGCATCTCTGTATTTTGGGATTTAGCTTTAAATACATGACGCTACTGTAGCCTTTGTGTTGACGTCAAGCAATCCATCAGAGCAAGCCAAATTAGATTGGACAAGCCAAATTGGCGATTTAATAAAGGGATAGGGGGAGCAGTGTTCCTGACCTCTGAGTCAATAAACTAAAACAAGAATAAGTTCATAAATGCTCACATTTCAAACTGTTTATCTGTTTATAACTCAGTTACAATAGGTTACTGATAGGTCTCTATTTTTTCTAAGTTCATGATGGCCTTAGTCCATTATCTATAGTAGAGACTTTGCATCTGGGGGCTCAAGGCCAGTGCAGCGTAGAGCTGCAGACGCTGATGTGCTGCCTGTTGGTTGCGTATGCTAGTAATCAGATGAAACTGGCTGTGCCCAGCCAGATGTTGGCTGGGGCCTTGTACCTATCCCCAAGACAAGTATTGTTCCTTCTTGTCAGCTTGTTGTGGCATCGAAGCAGATCTATCAAATAGTTTGTCATGAATACTGACTGCTACTGAACGATATTTCGAGGTACTGTGGAAATAACCACCACACCTCCAGATGACATCCTTTCTGGTTCTCAGTTTCGAGCATGTTCCTTACAGTTAGTTTTCTTCTTATTCTCCTCGGCTAAGCTGCCTGATAAATTATTAACACCAAAATGGGCAGGCCTACCGTATTCCCTTTTATTTTTGCTGCAAATGCCACCCCCCCTTTTTTTTTTTTGGATGATTTTTGTTTTTTGTTTTGTTTTACCTTGTTCGGCCTGTATGTTTTGGAAAAAGAAAACCTTTGTAGTTAATGAGGAATGTCTCAAAGGGTGAGAAGACTGGTTTTAATCCACCAGTTGTATCCTATGGGTAATTTATGCAGGCATATTTTTTTTCTATTACCTATTAAAATTATAGTCAAGGTCATACCGTGTCCATCTGTATTGATGAAAGCGAATTATGAAAGGGTTTTACCGTTTGGTATATCCTTCAATTATAATAGTGCAATTTTGCCATAAAAGGCCACCCAAATATTTATTGTACTTTATGTACTTTTGGGTTAATGTGGCTTATTTTTCGGTAACTTGCCGTAAAATTTATTCTGCTCAGTGATTCTAAGCGCACGTATTCCTTTGCTATGCAACTGCACGCGTGGAAGTCCAAGATGTGAAGTCAAGTGTCCTAATAGACTCCAATATCATCAGTATCCAGACATCAGCATGCAGCGTTTTTTTCGTGGTTTTTTGTTTTTGTTTTTGTTTTTGTTTTTATTTTGCCAGCCCGTTCCTCTCACTTACCATTCATCACAAACAGAGTATCACCGATTTGAAAATTCGTTAGGTTTTACCATAACACATTATGGATAAATTTCAGAAGGACGTTTATAGATCTTCACTATTTCCAGAAGTGTATTGCAAGTGCAGAAAGTCATACCGCATATGTGTTAAATATGTGAGTATGTGTAGCTGAGCCAACAAAGCAATCATATTTGCTACTGTGCATTGTGGTGAATATGTTTTTCACAAGGAACAGTGCAGCTTTCAAGACCCCGAGCAGAACAATATGTCATCCCATGAAGCCAGGCAAAGCATTCAATTACTTTCTTACAAACATTCACTGATAACAAAATAGCCAATCAAATTAATAGCCCCCACACAGTGCAGTCCCACTGTAAGTTTCTTTTCAACCCGATGCCAAGAAGTTGCATTAGAGTCTTTACAATACATGGTCGATGTTAAACATTTTCTACAATGTCTCCTCGAGGAATCGAGTAAACTTGACACTACCATATACTATTTTCATGTTTATAACTGTTATTTCCGAAAGAAGGCTGAACAACTGTCGAATTTTACTCACGAACACAGGACTTTGGTAGGGGTTTGGTTCTGGTTCTGTTTCTTAAGCAATCCATATTTATGCATGAGATTCAAAGCTACAGCTATGCTTCCAGTAAAACGGATTGACATATGAATCTACAAGTTAACATTAACCGAAATTATCTTATATAACAGCAATTCATATCATGTTAGACGGGTGTGAAGTCTGGAATTTGAAATTTTGGATTTAATGGATCAGCAGTAGCTGAATGTCTGTAAATTTTTACAAGGGATTAATGTATGAAGTCCTAATTTTATTATTATTTTGTGTGGTGAACTGTTATCTATCTTCTGTAGAGTCAAAGGCAGCAGAATTATGTTTTAGGTGCACGCTTGCATTGGATTCAAAGTATATGTAATCATACCCATCTCTGAACATATTATTTACTTTGCATGATACCGTTCTGAGACCCCCTTTGCCTTGGTTTGTACACGATATATTGAATAAGGCTCATATGTGAGGGAAATCTCCTGATACACCTTTTGGAAATGGTTATCCAGGACTGTAACATACACTTGCCTTTCCTCACTTGAAACAAGAGTGGAACTATGAATACATCAAATAAATGTTAAATTGATCTGGTATTTAAAAAATAACATGGTTTTCAGAAGCACCAGACTAAGATGTTACAAAAATATGAAAGTTTTCTTTAAGTTTTGCATTTTGAATTGCAAGCATTATATCGAAAAAGGGTGGATGGTTATAGGTGGGCCTGTATAATTTGTAATGGTAACAAGTTGGGATATGCTTATCAATTTATTGTGGAATGTTTTGTAACGCTACTGCACAACTATATTACCGCAGAAATATTATTGCACTGTATATTCAGAAACTCATGAAATCCAACCAAGATCTAACAACCAAGGGCTGTAGATGGACAATTTAAGGCTTTGAGCTATTGCAATAACATGTTCCGTGTGAATCTATTTACTAGTAGGAAAACAGTTATTCTATCAATGTAGTAATATTAATCTATACCTTTACATATGTAAAAATTCACTTATTGTAAATTATTCCTGTCTCACTGGAAATTGTAGTCGTACTCATCTCATGTGTGCTTAAATTGCTTAGATCAATAAAACAAATAGTACATGATCTATGTTGCAATGTAATAAAGAAGACCATAAAATTTGAAAATATGAGTGACTTGTGTGTTTCAGTATGAAAACGTCACCCATATGCATTCCTATCTCACATCAGTAATTTGATAGAAATTACTGATTAATCAGTAGACGTTTCTGTGCGTATACTGTTCCTCTAAAGTATACTTCGCTAATGGCATCAAGGTTATTGTTGAATTATTTTTATTGATGTGCTTGTATACATATGTATTGCCTGCTAATCTTTTTGCAACGATGTGTCAAAATATACACCCAATGTCTCAGTTTAGGTCCTGGTTAACCGTCAATCCACAACCATGAACCTTGTCCCTTTTTTAAAGTTGTTTTTTGATGATGGTTGACCCACTCTATGTCATTGCAGTGATTTGACAATGGCATACTAGGGAGTGTCGCATGCTGTTGAGCTTAAAATTAGAGGTACAAGAATCTCCTTCAAAATTTTATCTTTGGGATCATATGTGAATAGAAAGTGGAAAATTAGTATCTGTTATTTAGCACCTTGTAATGTTGAAAGTCCGGCACTCAGCAGGGTTTAGTGAACATTATCATGCAAGCTTTTAGGGGTTTTAGTGGAAACAGCTATGGTAAAGAAGACACCAATGCCACACAATAAGGCTTATTCGCATAATGCACAGAATAAACAATTTCCTCATTTCACCCATTAAACATCTGTTTATTGTTTTCGTTATTATTATTATTATTATTATTATTATCATCATCATCATCATCATCATCATCATCATCATCATCATCATCATCATCATCATCATCATCATCATCATTATTATTATTATTATTATTATTATTACACTGTGCCCTGTGGCTTGCTTGCTACAAGCCACTGCGAGTACGTTTCCATTAAATCGGGTATCTCAGCTACTTCTAAGAGAGACGTAACTGTTGGGTGCATTGGCTACTCATAGTGGGAAACTAAATTCAATTGGGTCCCTGTAATTGTTCCTCATGGATTACTGTATCCACACTGGGCAGTAGAAATGGTATAATAAAATTTACAATGGCGTAAGCTATTGATTAATTTAGATATAGCATATGTCTCATATGATTCTCCACATTGAGTCACTCTGTGGTATAACTTTTTTCTGCACAACGGATTCTGGTGGTGAAGATTATCTGAATGCTATGCTTAATCGGGGCTCTCCTACACTAAGGATGTATGGGTTGTGGGCCTATTGAATTTATAAGGACGTGTAGCTTGATTCAGGTATCTCATCTCTGGTTAACATGCGACTGAGGCAACCCAAATGGGCATACCAAATTGATCGTACACTAAGTTATTTTTTTTTCACTAACCTAAATAATCGATCCTCATTTTCCAATCAAATTGCTATTGAAAGTGGTCTTAAGACTATTGCCATTGCCTAAGAATTGTCTCCTCAAGGAATTAAATTGGAAATATCAAGATGTTATTGTTCATTAGCTTAATATAATCCTATTTCTCCAGGCAGGGATGTGCAATGGGTGACAAGTGTACAAAAGATAATTATGGACCTAAAGCTTTTATTTGTTACTTGATTACTAGCCTAACATATACTCAAACATTTCTGCATCATTTATCTGCTTGCTTACTTTTTTGAAGGTGAGATCTGGATTATTTTCTACACAATGTGACTGATGATGAAATGACTCAATAAGGTCTGTTTTAATCTGTACCTCTTTCGTTTGCAGCAATATTGTGGGTGGCTGTGAGGGACATTTCATTTGTTTCTGTTTATTGGGAGGATCGTGCATGGCCAGACACAGGTGTGCACCGGAACGTCTTACGCAGGTAAATTCTGAAAGCACTGCCAGCTAAGCAGTAAAGAAAAGGTTGATTCCATTATGAATTAGGAAAAGCAGTTCCGACTTATTTTGGAGAAAAAAAATATGAGCACTACAGAAAACCGATGAAGGTAGTCAGATACATCTTAGTAGTATGCAGTAAGCACGGACACGCTGTAGGGGAGTCGGATTAAACAAATATAGTGGCCACGGCAATAAGCATTTTTGTGAGTGCAGGTTACTTCTCATGCACAGAAGTCTGATTGCTTTGTGACTTGCCCAGAAGCTGGCTTTTCCGCTCTTCTTTCAACTGTTTCAGTCTTATAACGAACAACAACGTTCAGACTCCCACAACTACAGCTGGTATAAATTATAAATGCATACATAACTGAGAGATTCAAAATAAACATAAGGGTATCTTTCATAGAAAGGTTACTGACATTTTTGTATAGAGTATGATGGCACAAAAAGCCACGAAGTGTGACAGCCCTAGAAGGAGATATATCAAAATCAAAATTTACATACGTCAATACTTGATCAGCGAATTTATGATCAGTTCTACGTTTGGTATTGGTTGAAACTGTATACTTGCGCCACTTAGGTTCACATCCAGGTTAAACTAGACTAACTTGCTCTAGTACAGATTAAAGAACAGATTGAAGAAATTATATACATTTGCCGTGGGGAGGATAGAATAATGTAAACCTACCAAAACATGTTCATACTGCTCTGCTGCTGTTGTATCAATTGTTTTTCATGTGACAATTTATAAAATTTTTCTTGGAAGCTTTTAGTATTTTGTGATCAAACGGGCACAACTTATTTTTACAGAAAACTTGAGATCGATGAAATGATAGTAAATGCTACATGCTGATTTAGTATTGGACGTACATTATGAAAGCTTAGCTTTTCTCCTTTTCTGTGCAAGTTTAAATGAACGGTAGTGGATGTATGAATGTGTGAGTTTTTAACGACACGAGAGACACCAAATTTTTTTTGCGACTTAAGTCACTTAGATTTCCAAAAGTATTCCCTGTACCACACAAAAATATACATGTGTGTGTGTGTTCGCGCGCGCGCGTGTGTGTGTGTGTGTATGTATGTTCGTCATGATCCAAATTTGATATTCAATTGTGATCGGAGTTTTGTCTCTTTCCTTGTTAAATTAACATTAACCAGTCTGTCGAGAATGGACGAAGTTAACACATCGAAATACGTCACTGCGTGCTTGACATATATGTATAAGAAACTATGCATTCTGTAGCTAACATATTTACCGAAATAAAACAAACTATCCTCTGATTTTGTGCATGCCGATTACTTTTACATCACTAGATCCCCAATTTTGACATATCAATTTTTCATTGCTCTTTGACCTGCTCATTTTTTTTGGTCCATAGGAGTAAAAAAAAAAATAAATAAATAAAAAGGGGAGGAGGAGGGGCAAATAAATAAAAATCCCTGGATAGTTTGTTTGTTTGTTTTTTCCAGTTAATACCTTTAAAAACTTAAGCCTTTTCATTTCATTCCTTTTTGCTGAACAATTCTCCCAGCATAACCGTATAATGTTACTTCTCTTGTCCATTTTATCCAAGAAGAAAAGCGAGCTTCAAAGGGTTTGAAAACAATAAACTGACCATGGAGCTTCATAACTTAGCCGAATTAGGTTAAGTCGTGTACTTGAAGCATTACAAGGCGGGATTAGGTGCATGTTGGTGAGGAAGATATCTTTTCCCTTGATTTTAGCAAGATGCCCTGCCTGCATTTAGCTTAGATCGGGACAACTCTGATAGTTGATGGGCTGAGGGGCAGGAGGAACGGGGGTTAAAATTGAAAAATAAAAGCATGGTAAAGGGAAGTTCTGCCCAATTGTATATTTTTTAACCAAATGATTGTCTCACAGTTGCGTGGGAATATGCCTCCGAGTGCAATGAATGCTATGTTTTAAGGGTGTGATACCAAAAGTTTTTGGGGGGAGGGCATAACTGTCGAAGGAAAGCCACCTATCATGATGAACAAAAATTGACAGTAGTCAGTTGTAAGTTGAGGTTAAGTTAAAGTTAAAATTATATGTCAAACGTGATGAATTTGATTTTAACATGATACATTAATCTCACAGGGATAGCAATAGTCCACCTGGGCCAACATATGGCGTCCACGTGTCAAGGGTAATTGTCTTTGCCAGAGTATACTCCGATTTTTAAATTTTGAGAACTTTGACTGCCATAATTTACTTCTTATGTTTTTTCAAAAACAAATAAAACTGGGTTTACAAAAATGAAATTTTAACAATGTAAAATATCAGTTCGACGTTTCTGGCTCTTTTTTTTTAAATTTGGGGGTGCAATTTCTCTGTTTTTGTTGATTGAAACTGTTCTCTGCTTCTATTTCTCATGACTGACATCACTTGTATTACATGACATCTTATCATCTTAAGTTATGCACATAATGTGTCTTGCTTGATGAATATTCGCATCTTGCTGTTATATTTGGTGACGTTGGTGTTGATAGGCTTGTGAGGGCTTAGAAGGGTTTTCCATTGGACCGATTTTCGAACTACGATATTGACACATCATGGTCTCACACGTCTGTTCGGTTAAATATAAGTTGAATATAATTGGAACCAAAATGGCGGATTGAAATACGAATGATTATTTCAGAGGGACTATGATTTGGTACGTTATATGCAAGTGAGGTTTGTGCAGTCTGCATAGGTTTAAAATAACTAATCAACCCGAGAAGCATATAGTGACCCGCTTCAGATAGATATTTCTTGAAAAAGTTCTACGCTTCACATCTGTTGTATTTTAGGCTGGAAAGTAGAACTAGATTTAAAGGTCCTTTTAATCTGCAATAGCGATGCCTTATAAAACGCAACTAACTATAAAAATAATGTCCACGTAGCATATAGATATAGATTAGAAATTTTCCAGCTGGTTCTCCTACTAGGGACGTGCAAAGAATGTCAATAATAAGTGCCTTAGTTGCATGCAGCATGTATAATGACTCATATAGGTGCCACCAGGTTTAGATTGTCTTTAATGTTGTTATGCGTTATGTGTATTATATATCGGCGAATATATTCATATTATATTACATGCCGACAAAGTGTGATAGGATGGCAACAGTTTTGCTGCTCCTTACGGCCAATGTTATGACAATGTGCATATGGAATATAATGGTTCTTATACACTTTTTTGTTGTTTTTGTTTGCTTGTTTGTATTATATAATATAGCCATTCCAATGGACTTTCTATTCCAGTTCGATCCTGTTTGACATAATAAAACGTACAACATGTGCACTGTATTAAATACAATATAAGTGGTGATGATGATCGAAATATATGTGAACCAACCAATCGGCTCTTTTAAGCGAAAAGAAAAATATAGAAAATAAAAAATGAAATAAATATATATCTGCAACCAACTTTGGTGCTCGGGCTGGGTAGCCACGTTCTCGAATTACCTGCCATTGAAAGGAAGACAAGATATTTCAGCAAAAATTTTGCCATTGCATTATTGCTTTTGTTTTTTTTTTGTTTTTTTTGTTTTTTTGTTTTTTTTGTTTTTTTGTTTTTTTTGTTTTTGTTTTTTGTTTTTTTTTCCCCGCTTAATTTAATCATGAGTTATAAGGGCAGTTTTTCAATGTACAATTCGATCCCATAATATTAATAAGCAATAGTCTGATTCCAAATGATGTTTGTTTTTCATGAAGACCATGCAATTGGTTGTCTGCTTTGCCGCTGATATCCAAATAATATTTGCTCTACTGCTGATTATATAGACTGAACCCGTCATTTTCAGTTACTGCTAACACACACACACACACACACACACACACACACACACACACACACACACACACACACATTGTTGTTTTTATATAATTAGTGTGAAAGTGGTTTGCATTTAAATAGGATCCTTGTGACTTTCGATTGCCATCAACACTGGATTTTTATTTGCGTTGCAATGGTGTCGCAGCAACCAATCATTTAAAGCTAGGCACAGGACTGCTGCAAATTTTAGGCTGTTGCAGACAGCTGCTTTCTTTTGTGTAACGTTAGTCCTGGGAGACATAAAGCTGATGCATCGGAATGCAGCTTGGTGTACGTTTGGCCAAGGGCAACCACGGTGCAAAAGTAAACTATATTTTTTTCAAAATAGTAACTTAATCTGGTAGGGAACTGTCCAATGGATGGAATAATACATATAGATTAACAGATACATTGGATGGATGAATGGACGGTCTGACAGGCCTAGGCATGTAGATTGGGGTACAAGATATGGTGAACACCATTTCACAGAGAGAAAAAAAATGATATAAAATTTGTGATGGGAACTCCTCATCATACAGGTAAGTTTCTTTTTACACTCACGTTTAATCTGCAGTTTATTGTCTAACTAAGTATACATCCGTAATCCAGATACACGATTCTTAGGTGGCGTGATTATCTTTAAACTTCTTTGAGGTGCACTTAACTGTTATTATTAAAATTTTACATAACGTTCTGCAGAGAGTTTCAACCGGTGTTTGCCAATAACTTGCACTGTTAAAAAATAATCATTTGCCAAAATCTCAAACAACTTGATTTGTTAATGCACGATTGTCAGCACAAAAATGGATGTCTGATCTTACGTTATGACGGGATAATTTTTTACGCTTTATGGCAAAGCTAATTCACTATGCTTATATAAAAAAATAATCGTGCCATATGAACAGTTTGAACAGTGACGGTGGTTTTCTCCCATCTGGCGTCAATGTGAATTTCTATATGAATAACAATTACGGTATTTAACATTCAGTTTTGGTGTTTGATTATACAATGCATTGTTTGCCTGCTAATACCAAAGAGATATCTTGAGTAGATGTTGCCTGTCTCAATACAATCACCAATAATTCTTGTCTACGGAATATCCAATTCAACATTTTCTACCTGAATAGAAGGTCAACACGTTTGTTCATACAAAAGCCTAAAGCCCCTATTCATGCACATTGATTTTGCTCGTTATTCCAGTTGATCATGATATTCACATATGATAATATTATATAAGGAAGGTTATGTTAAACTGAAAGATAAATTTACTGTTGATGTACATACATTTAATTGGCTCCATGGGGTGGCTGAGAAGCTGGCTTGTAAAATAAAATGATAATTTAGAATTCCTTTGGAACCAATGCTGCACGTTTCTTGCTCATGTTTTTTTTACGTAACATATAAATGTTTACTTAAACGCTTGTGGATTTCATTTTTTGAATACCAACCGATAACCCTTTGAGTAGCATTCCCATGTCGAACATGCCTTGAAATAGCACATACTTTTAAACGACCCTTTAATACAGGTACAGCAAATTGGTTAACAAATAAAAAGGGCTTAGATATGCTCCTTTTACACAGTCAAACGGATCAATTCACTAATTAACATTTTTCCCTTTGTATTGAGTATCCACAAATGTGCCATTCAAACTCAAATTGTTCCTATCTGAACCTGTACTAATACAACAAATTTAGTAATTACGGTTTGTTTGGCAGGATTTCTTCTTTCATGATGAAGCTCTGCATTTATAAGCAACACGTATTTAGCTAATTTCTGTGGGTTGTCTTTGCCGAATATCAAGCTTAGGCAAGGAGCCGCTACTCAGACAGACATGTACGGGTAATAAGCTCCGAAACATGTTGGGTATTTACCCGCTAAATGCCCTTTAAATTACTTGGGCTAATACAGCCAATGTGAAAATTGTACAAAATGTAATGACATACTCAAAATCGTTCATTTTTTCTGACACTTTCTGAACAGAATCAGTGCCACCAGGCGTGCCATATGTCTATACAACAGGGTTATTCTGGTCTCTTAACTGAAACCAAAGTTTATTTATGGAAAGGTGTTGGTATCCCAATGTTAATTTTGATTGTATAAATTTATAAAAAAAAAAAAAAAAAAATACTCGTTAGCCTGGCGTCGGCGCAGGGTTGCATCATAAAACAGGTTGTCGGTCTTGGTAAATACTCTCACCACACTGCCTTGCTATCTGCCCTTGATATTGAGGCAATTTTACTTGTTGTCGCTGGTGAAACTGTCTCTCTATCCAGGCGACCTTGTAATGTAAAATCCCCCCTGCACTATCTGCTCATAAATGAAATTTCTCAATTTATTCTTTACGGCAGTAATGACTAGCAATATGGTTAATTGCCTGGGTTCCAACGGTGTATCCCCCGTTTCGTTACTGTTAGGGGGCGCGTGTCGCAGTCGCGGCCGACCCATGCACGACCACAGCGGTTATTGCACAAGGGAGAATGAGTTAGCCGACTCATTGGGTCACCTGCTGCGGTCGACCAGGTACAACAACCCCCTGTCGATGGAAAGGAAACTGGTACAACTGTTGACAAAATTTTAGCCCCCGATTATGTTTTAGCGATATGCCGGTTTTTCGTTGAAATTTTCTAGTTTTTTTTTTTTTTTCTTTTTTTTTTGGGGGGGGGGGTGATAACAGTGCTCTAGAATCTGTATCTTGCTTTTCTTTATGTTGTATCAAGGAAGGCAGAACCCTCCTTGGTTGTATATATTAACCTTATTTTAGATGTATCCAATATTTTATTACACTTATGATTTTTTGTGAGAACTTATTTTTGTATCTTGCTTTTATCTTCCCCAGAATTGGGGGTTCAATAAAATACTTTTATTACGCTAAACACCAAGGAACGATCTACCACAATGACCCTCTTTTTAATGATAATATTTCAGAAGATGTTGACGTGTCATTGTTTGTGAAAAATGTTTGATTACTTTGAAAAAGTCAGGGTTCCGCTGTGAATTACATTTTTTTTTCAAGAATGCATGTTCTTTTGGCCCGTCCTAGCACACTTGCGTAGAGGTTTCTCTGGTTACAAAAATTTTATAAGTTATTGCTTGTCCGAAAAAATGTCCAACGATGTTGGGGACGGGATTTGTTTGCTGCAGCCTCATGAGTCTCCCTTGAAACATAGTGTGGGCCTTTTTTTTTTTTTTTTTTTTTAGATCTCAGAGGTGCGTGCATTTCTACAATTTCGGTAAACAACATTTTTGGAAAACTGATGCTGATCATCAACACCATCAAAGACGCTACCTACTTTGAATTGAGCATGTGTTTAATCACTTCTAAAATCTTCATAATTTCAGTTCTCATAGGATCTAAACATGACAGTATGTGACTCAATCGTAGGAAGCATGAACTTGAACACTGTGTATATAGGAATATATGGGTCACTACGTCCTTTTAACACAGTGTCACACGATTGCATTTGGGGGGGGGGGGGGCGGAGGACATGTCGTGAGGCAAATATCGATGAGTGTCTCTTGTGGTTTTTTTAAAACATTTTTTCCCCTGAGCATGTTGATAGTATTTGTCAGGTCGCAAGTATCACATATGTACCCAACTGAGTTACTACTTGAATCTTCTACTGACATGTCGATGTTTAAATCACCCATTAATAAAAATCTTTCATAACGAATTATGATTTTGTCAAAAAGTGTCATGAGAGCATCTGGAAACATACTACCAGGAACGCCTGGCTGTTTGTGACAAAAACGTAAAAGTGTCTTCATCTTGATGGTTATTTAAACGGAAACAGACTCATTGATCTGTTTTTTGGTGGCCCTTGGCCCAGATGATGTGATGGTCAAAGTGTCTATGAAAGATTCATGAGTATCTGCCTGACGTATTCTATTAGACCACCACCGTTGTTTGTAAGTCAAGTCTATCTTTCCTGACATCCGGCAACCATTAACAGCAAATTGCTGGTCTGGATACGATTTATTCGATTTGGTTTCAACAATACACAGAATATCTAATACGCTAGTGGCCAAGTACCCATGCATGTGGCCAAATGTATTTGCAAAGCTGTTCATATTCAGTGATACAATTGTACAGTTCTTAAAGTTTATTTTGCGGATGTTTAAAAGCTTGTCACAGCCATAACTGTAGTCAATTGAAGTTGTAGAGACTTCTCCACTTGTCTCATTAAAAGAGAAATCTTGGGAGTCGTCAGAATTGTTGGCGACATGAATCATGTCAAGGAAAGGAGGTTCGTCAGCAAATGCAACATAATAGAAGGCCGGCATAATTTAGCTAGCCTCGTCCCTAACGTACAAAAACGAACCCCCAGAAGCAGGATGTCTGACGGCCGGCAAGACTAAGTCACTAAGCCACCTACTTCTGTAAAGACATAAAAAAAAGAAAGAAAGAAAAACTACAAAACAATTGCCCCCTCCTAAAGGTCTTTTCGTAATATCCGTAGTTTCATGAATTGCTAAGTCATTTGTCTTATTACTGTGTGCTATGGTCGCGATATGCACAAAACATTTACGGATAAGTAAACTGTGGCTTCAGCATGCCTTATGATTTCTAGTTAACATTTATATACACAGAAACTTGTGTGATTTAGTAAAGTTCTGGAGAACTGTAGCAGAGGCATTTTTTTTTTATGTGCAAAATTAATATTTTCTGTTCAGGAATTTTCATAGGCGGAGCCATAGCGTATAATACCGTAGTAAATTATTTTTTTGTGTGCGCGTTTTTTTTTTTTTTCTTTTTTTTTTTTCTTTTTTTTTTGAGAGAGAGAGAGAGAGTATGTGAAGACAGTATGCAGAAAGATGCATTGAATTTGCATTTCAACTGCATGGAGAAAAAATTTGTC
Organism: Hermodice carunculata; assembly: GCA_964020975.1. Taxonomy (NCBI): domain Eukaryota; kingdom Metazoa; phylum Annelida; class Polychaeta; order Eunicida; family Amphinomidae; genus Hermodice; species Hermodice carunculata. The sequence continues at coordinate 46,229,300 of OZ026616.1, read as the reverse complement.
ATTCTTTCAATTCTAAATTACTTCATTTGTGCGTTTAAGTTGCCATACAATTTTCCTTTTTTCCAATAACATGAAATCTGATATTTACATTTAATAACATTAGTAAGCAACTAAATGGATCACAAAATATTTGTTAATATATTGTACAGGTTAGTGAGAAACATTAACTCTGCAACGTTGTTTGTAATCCTGCATTATTAGTGAAATATCGAAAGACAAAATCTTTAATTTGTGCAACTTCCACGGCCGGCCTACGACAAGCAATTTCCTAAGTAGGCTGCTCTCAGATCTCCTTTTTTTTATAATTTTATTTATTATCTTTATTTTTTGTTTTATTTATTTACATATTTTTTATTTATTTGTTTATTTATTCATTGATTTATTTATTAATTATTTATTATTTTTTTCTTTTTTTTGGGGGGGGGGGGGTACGATTTTACACGTAGTAGGCGTGGGTGCCTGAAAGATACCAGCCGTAAGTTTTCATGTTTTCTGACATTTTTGTACATTACAGACATTTTGCGGTAAACTATACCAGACGCCGAAAGGATCCACAAACTTCTTGCATGTTAGTGAACTACACGATTGGTCAAATTCACCACATTTTTGTAAGTTTTGGGCTCGTAATGTTAGAATTAAGCAGATCTTGTCTTTTGGTAAAGACATAAAGGGGACTCGAGACATATTTTCAAATTCAATGAGTAGAGAATCAAATAAGACATGCCAGTGAAATTCGCAAACACTCTTTAATAATTGCATCATTCGTAGTCTTCCCCCTGGGATTGGATAAAATGCAAGGGTGTAGCCAGAGTTTGTTTTTTATCACCAGCTGCTTTCACATTCTTACGAAATTCTGCACGAATTTCTGATACGTTGCAAATATTGTAAGGAATTTTCCCTTTTCCGCGGTGATGCTGACTCTAATGTGTACAAACGCTTCCAAACATTCCTTATTGGAAATATAACATTATTTTAACCATGATAAAAGACATTTACACTTGGGCACCACCAATATATATACATAAATTAGAAACCATGAAAATCAGGAACTGACACAATCTTGTGGGAGGGGGAGCTTGTGGGTTATTTCTTGTCATTGAGAAACCTTATTTAATGTAGTTAATTTTCATTTTTTTCCCTTTTATTTGGCTCGGCTTACCCCATGATCCTCCACCCGTCCTTATCTGTATGCGAACAACTTCACATTTTAGACTTCCTGTGAAAGACTTTTGGCCTCATCCTATTCAGACTTGGACGGAATTAACTTCGGGGAGTCTGCGCAAGTATCGTAATAGCCACATTGATTTTTTTTAAAGAAAAATATAACATATTCGGTAAAGGGTGCTAAGTCATTTGCATTGACATTGAATAGAAAAAGTCTAGATAGCCCTCTGTCATATTTGTTGAAAAGTTAGCGTTTCATTTTTAATGCAATGGATTGTTGTGCAATGGAAGCTGTTTTTTTCTGAAAAAAGGTCTCTGTTCATGACGAACATGTGCGGTGATACAAAATATCAACCACTAATGCAAAGTATAACACGCAATTTAGAAAAGGAAGCAATTGGCGTTAATATTTTAGTGGTATGATTCAAAACGTAGGATGAATGTTCCCATCTTCGTAAATAACGACGTGTGGATAAAAACAATTACCTAAGTCCTCTCCCGAAATACCCGTCACCTCGTCACTGGCACATTGAGATATCCTGGTACCTTAGTTATGCAAGGCAAAGCGGTTCAAACTTTCAAAGTATGTCTTGTTTATTTTATTCTCTGCTTAGAATTTAGTTGGAGCTAACAACCTTGCATTACAAGTGTGCCATATGTATGAAACAACCATGCTAAAGACAGCTAAAGCAATGCCCACCAAGTGAAGGGTTCCTTTTGTGAACATGTTATCTCATATTAATAGTAATAGTAAACACTGATTCATTAAAAAAGCTCCTCCCACAAAAACAACAAAGGGAATACTCTGTCTTCAAGATATAAACAAGGTACCAGCCAGGACAACCGGGGTTAGTTACTCGCCTTTTCAGATAATTTTGCATTAACAAACTTGAAGAGATACATCTACAATTATACCTAATCCTGACTTTTCCCTCAAATCCTGGGTTGGAGCCCCGTCAATGTTATGAGCATATAAAATTCGTCACGAGGAAATGGTGCTACATGTATGCATTGTTAAAACAGAGAACCATCATCCTTACGTTCAATTTCCTGATGTGATTAGACATTTTTGCCCACGAGCGATTTTCCCAAATTTGTTTAATGTTTATACACACACACACACACACACACACACACACACACACACACACACACACACACACATATATATATATATATATATATATATATATATATATATATATATATATATATATATATATATATATATATATATATATATATAATATCTTGCATACACGTGAACCATTGTGTGGTTTCTGCTTCTTTGTTTCACAGGTGCAGGGCTTAGTCCTGATTTGATCATTAGCATTTATGTGGCTTATATTGCAAAATAAACGCAAATAGTCAATTTTGATGGGATGTGACTTTCAGAGCATATTGACCTACGGCCCTGATACCTTAAGAAGGTCTACAAGAAAATGTATGCACCCTCCCACACAGCATCACCATACTATAAAATATACCTTACGTAGATAAAGTAAATTAACTCAGTTAATTTATTGTTATACATCTGCTGGACCTGTTGCAACAGTCTCATAACTGCAATTCTTTCCTTGATTTGTATACAATACAATTGTTTTTTTATGCATACAGATGATATATTCGGCAACATGTTTGCTGTACTACAGTTATAGTGCATACAAGTATCACTTTTGCCTTTTGAGCACATACTTTTTCTACCTTTATTTTAACATATTAAAACGTCTTGAGTTTCCAAAAGGACCTTTGTTGTCTCAAAGATCTGTACGAAAAAAAATATCTGTATATTGTTTAGAACTTAGTTGCAATTCCAGATGAAATCATTTTACAGGCACAAGTCTACATATTCCGAGCCTGTAGTAATTATGCTGTTGGGCGTTTCTGCCACCGTGGAGTGTTCCAAGGATATTTTAATGTAACTGCATCCAATGCTTATTGATGGCTTATTGGATCACACTATGTAACTACCCACGTGAGTTCGTCTTGTGTAATACCAACAGCTCTGGCATTATTTTATGACCTTGTGGCCCTGCTGGTCGATTGGCATATTAAAAGGAGTTGAAATACACATCACAGAGTGTCATGCATTCGGAGGCAAAAATATAAAACATGAAAAAGAAAACCAAAGAAAGCAATACACACTTATGTTGCCCATTTTAAAAATTAATACTAGTTATTGTGTATTGCCCTTCCACAAAAATACCCGCTTGAGCCATATTAAAAGGAAAAAAAAATATTTAAGTGTAATTCACTACGAGGTCGCGCACATGGATTCCCGCGGAACCAAGAATCCCCATACACCCTTATGTCACATGCTGTCTCCCAGCACCAACAGACATTTTTAATTTAACCATACACTTTGAAGAAATATTCCCCTTGATTATAATTTCGACATTTCCGTTTTCTTACAACAACACGTTCAAAATTCTCAGATGAGAGAATAACGCTCAACACAAACATGGCACTATTCAGGAAAACACGAATTTGTTACTTTATAAAAGTAACCTCACGGTGGCTGCACTTTCTGCATCTAAAATATTGAAAGGTGTTCACTTCATGTAGTGTATGAAAACAGATAATGATCTTACTGCAAAACTTATGCATGTGTTTATGATTTACTGTGTACGTATTGTAAGCATTAATGCACTTCCTTGTTCTCTGAATAAGCTACAAATTAAAGAGCCAATTGAAGCAAGATGTTAAACTATTTTGTCAACGTGACCGAACTTCACTTTAAAAACGGCAGGAGACAAAGTTATTCTCAGCGGCCCTTAATAGCCCTGTGCGTCAATTAAGCTTAAAAGTGACGGCAACAATCATTACATTCCTAAAAAAACAACTGAATGAGCAACTGTTTAAAAACTTCAATTTTAGATCTTTTTCTGTGGGTTACTAAATCAGTGTAAAGCATACTACATTTTATTTATTTATTATTTTTTTTGGCTGATCGTGTATTGCTTCAACTAAAATATATTCTAAACAAGAATTGTTTTTCACACGACACTTCTAAACGTTTGTACCATGGCTTTACCAAGTTTACTTTCTCGTTTTCCATGAATTTAACAGTGCAGGTATCAGGCTAATTTTCATTAAGAAAATGGATGTGTAACGAAACAAACATGGGGCAAAGTTAGCAGTTATGGTATGGCACATAAGTCACATTCGTATAAGTCACTATAAAGCAAGTGAAAGGAAATGCTAAACAGCATACATGACTAGCGTCGGAGGTCACGTGATTAGTTACTTCCCTCATCTCCCCCAGCAAGTGGGTTGTCCCTGTACCAGGTGTTGGCACAACAGCATAGTCAAAGATAGGGATGTCGTAACGGCAGGGTAGGTACAAGCATAACGCCAACTGGAGAAGTTAATTACCTTTTCATCACGAGGAAGGTCTGATGTGAAAAATTGTGAGAAAACAGAGTCTTAGTGAAGTTGACATGGCATGCAGTCCCCACGCATTTAAGGCATATTCAACTGTTTGTACCTACACTTTGACCACAAAATATTCAGTGATCCCTTAAACACCATGGACAAAATTACAGATGCAATATCCAATATCATGTAACAAAGGTTGTGAGAAAATCTATTTATTCAGTGGTAAGAATCTGAACATTGCTCACTTTGTTATATTCAACTAGGCCTGTTATGCCTGCAGGTCCTCTAGGGATATGTATGTGTTGCCACCTTGGTGCACTGTCACACTTGTGTAAAACTGGGGTACTTCGGTACTTCAAAAACGAGAGCAGACGGAAGCTGTAAAATTCCCGAAAAAAGGCATCAAAACTGGATATTTGTGCAAAAATGTTTTGAAATACTCTTTCAACATGGCTCATATTGTGACATTGGCTAAGCATATAGCATTCCAGTGAAGCGAGGACCCTAGTTTTTGTAGTAGTGTTTACCGACTTCTATGTACAGACTATGGGAAAATTATAGACCTACTGACTTTTGGAAAAGCTAGGAAGATACTCATGTATACATCATACAATCATGATGGAATTAATAAAAACAAATACACCCATATCTTGCAGCAGAAAACCGCAAGCTCAGCACTATTTTCTCAGGAGATACAATATTGTGAAGAACTTTATAGGTCAAAGGCACTCTTTACTGGACTTGCGCACTTGAAAGTCTTCTTGACAGGAAGTAGGTCAATGTTTGTATCCAAATCGAAATAACCTCAACTGCTCGTGTTTTGCACTGTGTGTTCAGTTTCCCCAAACAGGCTTATGGGATGTTGATTTGTTATCTGCGAGGACATAGTACCCTCACCCTACCCCCTTTTCTTGTCTTATCGTTCATCACTTCCTGATATACGTATAATATCATGACAGAAATCAAAGCAGATCCCTTAAACACAAAGTCCCAACCATCTCGCAGTATGCCCTCTAAGAAACATCATTTCAACAAATATACTATGAAATTATCTCTTTTTTTATTTTTTACAAAACGATTGTTGTATCTAACCCATTTCGTTTTTCAAAGAGTATAAAGTGCTTAAAGCTGGATCTTGAAACTTCACATATGTTAACCAAATGGTATAAACTTTATAGCAATGAATACTCGTAGGGATTCAGATAGTAACAAATCATCAGAGGTTGTCGATGCACTGCGTGACTAATGAGTCTCATATTTTGGCAAGATCATTTGAATTCATGGAGATGTTGCTACAGGCCACTCTATAAAACCTGTATTTTATATGTTTGCGGAATGGTCTCACCTCACATACTGCATATGTGTAAATCTTGCAGCGGACTTTCTGTCAAAATTGTTATGATGCAGGTATGCTACACTTTGATTCAAATGTGGTTGACACAAAGCCTCTTGCAGGTGTCCGGCATCATCCAATACAATTTTGTAGTTGAAAATGATGGTCTATATTTACAAACAGTTTCAACGTCATCGTGCACTGCCCTGTGTGGTCTACTGGAAAACATTTTTGGACTGGACCAGACGTAAGGCTTGTCATGTAGAACCACACCCACTTTTTGGACTAGTCATATCACAGTTTGAGACATTCAATGGTGTTTTCTTCAGAGGAATCTCAGATTTTGGAGTCATGGTTCTGGAGAAGAAGTCCAAAATAATAAAAACACACAAACAATCATAAAAATATAGAAAAAGATTGCAGCGCCATCTGGTGAACAAATTTAGAGCAAGAAGCCCCTAGGAGTATTTCTGTGTGATATCAAAGCAATTGGGTGAGCGATTTCGGAGAATACAATTTTTTTAGATTTGCCCCCCCCCCCAAAGAAAAAATAAAATAAACAATTCATAGAAAAAAAAATCACTGGACCATGACCATTTGTACAAACTAGGTAGAGACCCACCCAAGGTACACTGCCACCAAGTTTCAAGTCAATCTGGCTGATAGTTTTGGAGAAGTCGAAAATGTGTGTTAGCATTAGAATGCCCATTGGCTTACATAATAATCAATAGCAAAGGTACATTTACCGATTAGTACCCGAATTGAAAAAAATCATTTAAACTGAGGAATCCACAGCAGTGCCACCTAGTATACAACTTGGTAGAAACCTACCCAAGACACATCCCCACCAGGTTTGAAGTGGATCTGGCCAGTAGTTTTGGACAAGAAGTCGAAAATGTAAATTGTTGACGACGAAGGGAGGACCATAAGATAAGCTCAGCTGACTGACAAGTCAGCTGAGCTAAAAATTCATTTAAGATCCAAAACTCACTGGACCGTGACCATTTGAACAAACTTGTTAGAAACCCACCCAAGGCACATCCCCACCTAGTTTGAAGTGGATCTGGATGACGGTTTTGGAGGAGAAGTTGAAAATGTGAATTAGCATTAAAAATGTCCATTGACTTGCATGGTAATCATTAGGAAAGCTGCATTGACCAATAAGTACCCGAATTGAAAAAAATCGTTAAAAAATCAGCAATCCGCAGCATTTCCACATAGTGAACAACTTTGTTTGATCCTTCTACAAGGAACATACCCAGCCTGTTTCAGCTTAATCTGAGTGGCGGTTCTGGAGAGGAAGTCGAAAATAGCTATAACACACAAAAATTCATAAAAAAATTGCAGTGCCACCTGGTGAACAAATTAAGAACAAGAAGTCCGAGGGAGTGTTTCTATGTGATATCAAAGCAATCGGGTGAGCGGTTTCAGAGAGGAAGATTTTTTAAGGTTTGCGCCAAAAAGAACCAAAAAAAAAATCATACCATTTGAACAAACTTGGTAGAGACCCACCCAAGGTACACTGCCACCAAGTTTAAAGTGGATCTGGCCAATGGTTTTAGAGAAGTCGAAAATGTGAATTGTGGACGACGCACGAACGGACAGACGGACGACAGACCCTCACAAAAGCTGACTGACAAGTCAGCTGAGCTAAAAAAGAGGCCCTGGGCAAAATGCTCTGCTGGCACTATGGCTATATTGCACCTGTCCATTTCAAAGTTGTCAGTCCTCAAGTGGTTTCTGAACATATAAAGCTTAAATGTGATTTTAATGTCTTGTTTGTCCACCAGATGGCACTTCGCTCCACATATAATCGTTGTTTATTTGTGCAATTCCTGTGATGGATACTTTTGCATGCGCCAAAGCAACAATGAGCGAGTCCTTCACCTATGTCCTCATTGACCTTGGGACAGAAGTCAAGGTCACCCACATAATGTAATACAAGAGGCCCATAGGCCTGGTGATGTCCTCACATTGCCATTGATGTCCAAGCTACACCCTGCCATTATAAAATCACCTTTTTCAACTTTACCTTCACCTCACAAAAATAAGTCTAGGTCATTGATATCATATATGATCCTAGCTTTGGACATTGTCTATATATCCTATAAATTTGGCAAGTCTAACCGAATTACTCTTCCAGATATAGAATTCTATATCTTAAAATATATTTGGCTCATAATTTCCATCAAATCATAGGTGGCACCATTAGTATCATTACCAACTTCGACTTTGACCTCCCCCACAATCCCACCAAATTTGGTGAAGATCCACCACAAATTAAAGAGGCTAGAATGTTCACAAGATTTTCACATTTTGACCCCTATATTAGATATATGCCCTGAAGGTTGTATTGGGCTAACATCAAAACTTTTAAAGTTATTGCCCTCACAACCCAAAAGTTTATGGACGGACGTGAGTGATGCTATAAGCTCTGTGACCTTAGGTCAGCAGAGCTAAAAATTTGTTGTCAGACTGGACAGGTATGTATAAACTTTAACATGTCTGAGATCAAAATTGGCTTGCCCAGACAATCAGACATGTGATTTCCCCATCCCTGGCAGGAATTTAAAGAACTGAACCACACTATACATTCTCACCTGCTGTCTCCTTCATTTTCATCAATACAAATGCCCCAACTTGACTGGGAGAGTACATTTTTCCTGCCGCCTCCAACCATGCATCCCCGTTGGAAGCTTTCACTATTTTGTATGGTACATTTTTTCTGAAACAAATACAGCAAGACCAACAATCATATCACACTTCGTGGTCAGTTATCTCAGTTTGCTTTCACATTTAATAATTTGAAGTTTTTTCTTACAAAGATAAATTTACTGAACTCAAGTTTCCAATGACACTTGAAATGTCTAAGCACTAATATTTGAGCAGTCCAATCACCAAACAAACTATAAGCAGTGCTTACCAACAGCTGACCAAACGTTTGACATTTCTGAGCTGAAAACTACTTAAAAATTGAATGTCTTGCTAGCATAATTCAAGGCACTCCAAAGTTTTTCTACAATACTCATTTTAGCATGATGTAACCAATGAAATGTGACACTGACGGTGCATATCTGGAGCGACTATCACTATCAATCATTTACCTTAGTATGAAAGCTGTATCCAGCTTAGTTAGCGAAACAATGCCACTCCCAAGATTTTCTACATTGCTCATTCAAGCATGATGCAACCAGTGAAGTATGACAGCAATGGTACAAATCTATACTGACCATCACTATAAATCTTTACCCAAGTATGAAAGCCCTACCTGGTGTAGTTAGTGAAATAATGCCACTCCGAAGTTTTTTGTGGCAGACGGACGTACAGTGAGTGCTTAGTCTCGCCAAGAGTTTATACTGGCGAGACAAAAATTGTCTGCTCTTATCAATATTTTTTTCAGAATAGAAATAAAATAAAAAACCCACTCGTTCCTCAGTATTAAAATTTAGATTTAGATATAAATATAGGGCCAGCATGAAAACTGCAGACTCCATCACGCTCACAAGTAGAAATGTATCCATAGACAGATGGGCAGGGGAATGACAGATACAGAAATCATGACTTTAACAAAATGGACACATTTTTTTCTTTTCTTGTTCTCTATCAGGCTAACTTAAAAATCTTTTTGAACCTCATGGTCCTCAAAACGCCTGCATATTAGCCTCTTTGTGGCTGACAAAGTGTTTGCTGGATTTGTGACAGCCTGTCGTTTGGCTGGGGTTCCTGTTAAACTCTCATTGTCTGCAGTAAATGCCACAGCTGATGGTGTTGTGCGAGCACCTTCGGAATTCTCGAGTACTTTGGGAGTCTTTCCTTCTATAATCGCCACACACGAGTTTGTGGTCCCCAACTCAATGCCAATGACATGACCTTTGATTTTATCTGATCTGAAACATATTTGAAGCATTTGCAGAAACACAGCAAAACCAACACATCGTCTGTACACAACATCATAAAATCTTAAACAAATCAATCTTCAAGATGCAGCATTTACCAAAATACATACTTTGCATTTTGTCTACCAAAAAAAAAAAAAAAAAAAAAAAAAGAATAGCTACTACTACCACTTAGCTTGAAGGAAATTCAATCATTAATTCAGCTAGAGTACATATAAGTATTTTTTTTAATTTTCTGAAGACCAGCATGGTAAGGTACCATGGATTCAAATGGTATAAATGGACAATATATGTATACATGTGAAACCAATGATAACAGCTTTGGCCAGAAGGTGGAACTAATGTTTCTAGTGTCAAACTAGATTGCATCATAGTACACCACGGGTTCCACAGACTTTAAAGATATAAAGGCACAGTTTGTGTGTTCTTTGGATTTAAAAGGAGCACATGAATGCTGCAGTAACTGTCGGAAAAAGATTGCTCCAACACTTAAAATATCAGATCCTGAAAGGTGCACCACAAGTCAATGACAAACAAGCGCCAGATGTACATTTGGATAAATAACAAATACCTGAAATGTCCTCAATTGTAACCATTCTCAAATTTTCACTGCCAGGTCTTATACTTACTTGTATCTACGTAATAATACTTCATGTATGTGACCTAAACAGGCGGCAAAATTGTTCTGAAAAAGCAAGCGTAGAAGTCAGTGCCACAATACATAGTTAGAATAACCACAATTTAGTCAGTTGTAAGAGGTTTATCATGATCACCTATAGTTGGGAGATATTAACGTCCACCCATGAAACACATTTTAACAAACCTGACAAATGCCTGCGGGTTCAAATCCTCTCTGAAAAAATGCTTTTTCCCAGGATTTTCTACTGGAGTGCAAGTTTTACGCGTTTCGCCCTGTCTGGGCTCTCAGCAACTGTTAAACACTATAGCTCAAGAAAGGCTACGCGCCAACGGCCACTGCCATTGTTTATATGCCCCAGTGTAACAGGTGCTCGGTAGCGGGAGTTACGTCACAGACTGACTGTTCAGTTTGAAACGAACTCCTACGTAGTTTGGAGGCCACCTGTCCATAGTTAGACATGGCTTCCTTTGGAGCTAGTTTTGCTCGTCAAATGCTAAAATAATACAACCTTGGCTACAATTCTTTACGGTTTGCCCTAATTTTGTTAACAATGTGTATTGAGACTTTTTTATTTAAAAAAAAAGCAATTTACAGAAATTTGGCTGCAAAATTGAAGTTTTCAGAGGAAACCCAGGTTAGACCAACCTGTCAATAGTCCTCAAATGGACCTATATAGTTATTTTCAGTACTGCCACCAACATTTAATTCAAGTCGGAACACACAAAGGTTGCACCGTTCACCCTCACATTCAAACTGGCCATTTGACCTTGACCTTCAACACAGATTAAAACTTGTTATTGTTCAAAATATGTGCCCCACATCAAGCTTCCCATGTATGGTCTGTTTGTTCAAATCCACAGGGCTTAAAATATGCAACAGACACTAGCCAAAAAATTCTGTCTGGCTAGTGGATATTTTGCTTTGACTAGTGACCAAAAATGCTAATTTCGAGGTCTGGATTGGATAATAACTTTGATTAATTCAAGAAGCACCATAAATTTGGACAAGCGCATAACTCCAGAATTACTGGGTCACAGTGACCCAAAAAGTAGGTCACTGAGTACAATTTTATGTACAAAGTAATCAAGAGCAATTTTGATCTGGAAGCTCAATTCTCTTTGCCATTGATGTCAAAGATACAGTGGTGATTAGAAATAACTTCCTTGCCCAACACACACAAAAAAAAAAAAAAAAAAAACGCGATTGAATGTCGCGCTTCAAGTGTAATAGTTCTGTTGTGAAGTTTGCTCCTGTTCTATAACATTGCTGTGCTGTGGTCCTGTGTGACATAGGTGGCTTAGGAAAAAAGGAAACGGGGAGGAAACCAAGGTTATCCTAATTAGCTCATGCTGCCATGTTTTCCAGGGACAGAGCCAAGGCAAAGGGTCCACCACACACTCTCTCACAGCTGTGGTGGGCCCTTGGTCCTGGATATATCCCCATACACTCATCTGTTATAGTCCCCCCCCCCCCCGTTGTGCATTTGTTGCAAGTCCAAGCATTTTCAAGTCTAGTCCTCATCAGATCCTCATTAAGTTGAAAAGTGACAAAATGTCAACGGCGCAACTAATCATCAGGCACTGGGATTAGACAGACCACACACATAACTACTTTTAAATTGCCATACACTCTACTCTTCGAATTCATTTCTCATACAAGAAATATGCAATGAACACACCCAAAACATTCTCTGTATGTCCCCACACTGCACAATTTGCAGCCTGCACTGTACCAGGAACAGGTGTCGGAATGTAGGGTGTGGCAGTAATTATGACTGATTCAGCGTCGTAGTTTTCAGCAGTGACATTTCATTTATTTGTCCATGCAGTATAAATAATCATCAACAGTTGTTTACGGAAAGTAAAAGTGTTGAAATTCGCAGAACAAAATGCAAGTTTCCGTTCCCAGCACAGCCACATTTGTTTACAAATGTCCGGAATGTTTGGTACCACGGGAAAGTCCAAAAGCCTGTTCTATTTTTGGATACCCTCTTCCAATTGGCTAAATGTTATGTGCGTTGATATTTCCCGCCATAAAAATCAGTCAAATTTGACAACAACATCCATATTCGGAAACTCCTTCAAGGTTATGGATCCAAATATGGTATCGGAATACTTTGGACCAGCACAACGGGCTGCCGACGATAGCCGAAAATGCATTGGAAAGAACAAACATGGATGCCGGTCTCCAATGAACTTGCGAAAACAGGTGGGATAAATGTGACACAAGAAGTATATTTCTGCGGTCCATTACTAAATTTTGATGGAGAAACATTCCACATAAACTATGATTACGGAAAAAGGCTTTTAGTGAACAAAACACCTGGATATGAATTGGAGGAAGACTCAAATTCACTGAATGCACTGGATGTGCATTGTAAACTGTACACAGTCACACCGTAATGTTAATTGATGGTCTTTTTCGCACGATCAGTAATTTCACCGAAAAAACGCTCTATTCTGCTTTTTCGTTACAATGCTGGTATGGCAATATGAAGGGAATGATGCAAAAATGTGTACTTCAGCTGGTGGTTTTCATGATTTTACAATAAATTGGTTAAATGACTTGGAAAGATTAGTCACATGGACCAAGGCAATAGAAGCATGAAGATGGCCCAGACCATCATTTGCCGGGACTTTCGCCCAGGTCTCACCATGTCATTGGTGAAAGCATGGATGCCAGCCTTTCGCTGAGCATAATAAACGCAGAAAATCTGACTGTTTTGATACTGTTAAAGTGTAAAAAAAACTTCGATATAACCATAGGATTAGGACTCTGATGATTCTGAAGCTTTCTGTTTCGATTACAAGACATAGGCTTACGGAAAGATGTTCACTGTACCGCGTACACTTACCACATTTGGTGGTGATGAGTGATGGCAAGAAAGTAAAGGCAACGTGTTGTGACTCCATTTGCACATCGGAAGCATTGCTTTTGCTAAACATGTCAGTTTTGCCTTCAATAAATCTAACTGCTAATTGTAAATAACTTGTAAATGATAGCACCACTTGACTTCAAAACCTTCCCAGCCTGTTGCATCATGGTTTATTATCTGTTGCGTATCAACCTTCCCTGCAGTTTTTCGTGTTTAATTGCGACTGATCAACAATCTCACATAAGAGCATCTGGTGTTTTATGCGCATATGTGACACAGTTACATTTCTATAGGTGCACCATTTCGTCATGTATAAATGGGAAAATTTTAGCAATGTGTGAAATACACTTCTTGCACTTTGAACTTGCTTTACGTGGAACTACAGCACAGCTGAAGGGCACTTCCAGTGAATTAATCGCACGACGATGTGCTCGGGAGGGAAGGTAGTTCTAATCACTACTGTACACCCTGTCCTTACAAAATTACCTCTTTCAAATTTACAGGCACAGCAACCTCCCAAAAATATGCCAAGGTCACTGATATTACATAACATTCTAACAATGGACATGGTCTGTACATCCTATAAATTTGGGAGGTCAAAATCTAAGTTGCTTTTGAGATCCGCCACACGTTGATGTATTTTTACAAGATGAAAAATGTATTTTTACTAGATAAGCCTAATCTAGTTACTCCTCTAGATGTGGAATTTTATCTAGTAAAAATACATGTTTCATCTAGTAAAAATACATCAACATGTGGCGGATCTCAAAAGCAACTTAGATTTTGACCTCCCCATAATATTCATGGAAATATGCCCAAAATCAAAGATTACAGGAGGCCATCATATAGGCATTGTGCCTATTGGCCAATTGTTTTTGCAAATTAAAACATGTTTAAACCAAAAATTAAAAGATGCTGGACTGTTCAGAAAGATTTTCACATTTTGACCCCCTATATTGCATAATATTGTAGGTGGCGGCACCAATATCAAAAGGGACCTAGATTGTCATACACCCTGTAATTTATTAAAGTCATATTAGGTTAACTTGAAAACTAGGGAAGCTACTGGGCAAACGTTTACAGACGGGCGGACAGACAGACATGAACAGTAGCAGCATCCGTGACTTTTTTTTTTTTTTACCATATTTGGTAACAATTTGAACATTCAGGCATTTTCTGCACATATTGCAGTGCAGGAAGTGCTCCAAGTGTAGTGTACCTTATGTTGTTTTTTATAATTGTCTGATGAATATAGTTTGTTATTGTGAAAGTCATGTCAAGTTGCCTCAAGGTGTTTAATGTACTCTTTCTCTGTCTCTCTCTTCTATAAATAATTAGCATCTAAATCAACTGACTGACAAGTTGAACTACGTCTGACTAAAAATGAAAAAATTTAAAACTGTTACAGGAAAACAGTTATACTTACAGTTACCTTTAGGAATTTCAAATGATCCCCCCCCCCCTCTCTCTCTCTCTCTCTCTCTCTCTCTCTCTCTCTCTCTCTTTATAAAACCGAATTCTTTCTCTGATAAAGGTAGTAGAATTTTACAATAAGTAGGACTGTTTTACAATTTGACCTTTTGAACTTTATAGAACCACGAGGTAGATGTACATTATGCTTGGCTGACTTACAGATGACTTACAGTGGCATACTACATTTTTGGAATTCTAAATTATTACCCTAATAATTGACTTATTAGATGATTTGTGAGATTATATGCTTTCTTGAACATTTAAATGTCCTTTCAAAAATACTTCTAGAAACCAACTTGAAATGTGACTGCTATCCTTTTGACTATTGTAATGCAAATTTTGACTTTTGTAATGCATTTTTGACTACGTTTTAATGATTTGAGGCCTAATGTCAGTTGCTTCTGGCTGATGTTTAACATTTGAACCAATGTACCTACTATATTTGGAAATTCAAACACTTTTCTTTTTGAAATACTCTTAGTTTATCTCCTTTAAAACAACATCATGTCTTTAACTATATGCCTAAAACACATAGAATTATATAATCATGTTGTTAAGATTCTTATTGATGGTCATTTTAGGCCTAGAGGGCTTTTCTGATGGATTGATGTTGGTGTTGGTGTCGCTTTGTGGACTTATATGGTTGATGATCATTGTTGAGATGGTAGTTGCAAGTAGTACCTTTTTAAATACTGAATTTTATTGACATTTTCAACAAGTTAAGAACCTCCGCTTACAAATTCTCTGATGTGCTGCAAATTTTGGTCCCTTTTCATAAATTGTATGGTCCTGTATGTGCATGAATAATGCAACCGTTCAAGGCAATTTACTGAAATAGGCCTATAATTTCAAACAAAACTTTTTGCATTCTGTCATGTGAAAACTAGATAAGGTTTTTTCCCCCTATGGACCTTTGCACTTACGTTTTGGTCTCTTTTGGGTAAATACGAACTAAAAATTTACATGTTTCAGCTATACATACCAAGGAACATTGCCTTTGGTCGGAATTGACTTGGATTTGTTTCGTTAGGACTACGGTTTGGATATGGTAATGACACTGTCTAATTTGGTCAGAAGAGCTGAACTGACTGCCATGATTAAGGCTTGATGGTTTGTGACATCGCCATATCAAATGACCCAAAGTTGTAGCATTTTGATTTATGCAAATTAAGAGAATACACAAAATCGAAATCTTGAATAACTTCAAAACCATTACAGATAGCGGTGCCATTGCAACTTCAACTAATAGATTTTTGACATAGCTGTCTGCGCTTTGCTTGTGTAACTTATTCTTTACTGAAAGGGCAATGAGTGTAGGTTCGCATGTGGTACTTTTCCATTATCAAATATTTATGAAAAATGGCATTTTCGTGAAAAAAATGGTGATAAAAATGAAATTTATCCAGAAATTACCTAACACAATACCACAGATTACGAACTTTGCCTTGTCTGCAAGCATATTACAACTTGTGGAAATTGGACACGTCCATTTACCCCCGGTGCTAGTACTGACAAAAATTGCTGGGCGCAACGTTGTATCGTCTGATGAAATACACACCTATTAAAAGGTATTTGATTCACTATCCTGGCACTTTTGGCAGTCAGCGAATCAAAAGGTGTGAACAGCATGCAGTGTAACAATCAGAATTAAAAAATCCAACTGGCCCTGCCGCCTAGGGCGTGGGGTCATACAAACCTGGCAACCTATAGACATAGTCATAGATTCTGTGTAAAACATGAAAGAATCAAAAGTATACTTTATGAACATAATTTTTTAATTAAAACCCAAGTACTTATAGACCAAAGTATAGTTTAAAAGTACCAGTGATTTGCACCTCCAAATCTATGTCCAACTCGGAGTAATTCACATCCACAAAAGGCCAATTTAACATGCCATGGGAGTGAATGGGAATACACATTTTTTACCACATTTTTATGAAATTTATAGGCATCTGATTGGTTAATAGCTGTGAGGTGTTTGTCGCATTTAACGAAAATTTTGGTATTACTGTAGTTTAGCAACAGGCATAGTATAAGCCAAGATGATAGATCTTAATGCTGAGGACGCACGGTGCGGGCCAATTCATACATGTAGCGCCATCTATGTGGCAAATGATCTACTCCTCAGAGTCTCGACTTTTTTGCACTTGCTGCTGATTTACCATAACCCTTCCTTCAGCCCAGCCAGCACCACGCAGTCGTGACATTAACTCTTTCAGACCGCACTTTTACAGTACCACTATATGAACGTTTGCTTGATGCTCTGTCTCAGAGACATTATTTTGTATGCCGGATTTCCGACCATGAATCTGTGTTTGGGGAAAAAACGTAAAGCTTTAGGCAGCAAAATGATGTGGAAAGAGTTCGGACTGCGGAATTGGTTAATGACTAGCTGGAAGGGGTTCTGGACGAAAAGACACACATACAAAGCCTAACCCATTGTCAAATGAAACAAAAGTAGATATTTCCCAGTTCTGGTCCCTAATATTCTGCGATTTAACTATATTTGTTATGATTATTACAGACTTTCCAACCTGGGAGAAATTTTATGAGTGAGACGCCGGGCATGCGACTCCCCACACCAGGCTGGGGGTCGGGGGGGGGGGGTGGCCCCCAGAAGCCGGAGGGTGTTTAACATCAAGATATGCATTTTAAGGCATTTCTAGGTACTTAAAGGTGTTAATGAAGACAAAATAAAGGTGATCATTTTTTTTTTAATTAAAGCAAATTTTATTTGTCTGGTGTTTTTACTCATCATAATGTCACTGGTTATTATTCCAGCTTTTACAGCTTTGAAAATTTATTTCCAGCTTTCAAAATAAACCTACCAAACCCATGTTATTCATTCTTTTTGTTTAACACAGCCTTATTATAATCGCTGATGGCTTTTTTGCCATATTTAGGACCTGTTTGCTTGGTTCGTATGAATAACATGGTTTTAGTGAGTTCATTTTCACCGTTACCAGTGATGACAGTGTACCGTCCAGATGCATTTTCCCCCTGTCATCTCTTTATTTTGTGTATCACTGAGAAAACTCTCTCCTCTCCTGCATTTGAATGTGTTATTGTTCGTACAAGCAAGGCCACCTGACCAAGATGCTCAAACTTTTTACATTTTTTTAAATGCGTAAGTTGGCCCAAGACAAGAACCTGAGCGTGACAAAAGATTCAAATGTGTGTGTCACACGCGAGGTGCGTGTGAGTTAGAAGGTCTGTTATTACGTGCATCTCATCTAAATTACCAGTTGTAGAGACCCAAATTACGGTAATCTGATACAGTTTGCCTGTCACTAGAAAGCAGATATAAACTGAAACTGGAAAAAAAAAGATTTGCTTCAAAGGCAATTTGTGTGCCTTCCAAAGTTGTAAATATAACTGGATGAAAATTTCAAAGTCCAAATGAGATTACCTTTAGAGGTCACATGTAAATTACAAAAATGTGCAGTGTTGTAATACCTGAAATCTAAGCCCAACATGACTGGAATTGGATGAAAATTGATCAAGTTAGAGGCTAGATGAAATTTTTCAAAGGCCATATAACCTTGACCTGTGACCTTCAAAGGTCACATGTAAATCACAAAAAATGTGCAGTCTTACAATATCTGTAAACAATTTGAGCCCAATATGATCAAAATCACAAAAAAATTTACGGAGTCCTTTCAAATGGCAAAATGACATTGACCTTTCTACTTTAGAGGTCACATGCAAATTACAACAAGGGGATCATGATGATCCTGTGCTCTGCTGACCAGAGTCTGCTTTAACAGTATTGCAACACATACACTGTAGTCTGCATAGCTATGTATATGCACAGGAGTAGCAAAGTTTGATATACAATTCATAAAACATAAAAAAATGTAGTGCCACCTGGTGGCCAAAATGAGAACTAGGTGACCCCAGGTGACCCTTTGTGCAATATCAAAGCAATTGGCCAAGTAGTTCTTGAGATGAATTTTTTTTTGAAAAATCAATGAAAGTTCTCATAAAAAAAGGAACATCTAAATGCAATAAAAAAACAAAACAAAACAAAACAAAACAAACAAAACAAAACACAAGACAAAACAAAAAAAAAAAAAACATCCCAAGCACTGCCTTGAGTAGAAGTCGAAAATGTAAATACAATAGCCATATACACTATGCAGTGGTAGCACTTACTTATGGCCGTAAAGTTTGATGTCCCATAACTACTTCGTCAAAAATTAACATATATCCATATAATTTTTGCAAACTTTCATTGTGTAAAGTTTGATTATATTCTGATAAAATTTTCAGCAATTCTGTTTAGCCTTTCTGGAGACTAAGTAAAAAACAGCTTAACACACAGAAATTTATTAAAAATCAGAAAAAATTGTGGCGCCACCCGCTGGCCAAAATAAGAACTAGGTAACCCTATGTGTAATATCAAAGCATTTGGCCAAGTAGTTCTTGAGATGAATACATTTTTTTCTTCAAAAAATCAATTAAAAAAATTCATAAAAAATAGAAAAATTATTGCTTTATCATCACCTTTGCAAACATGGCAGAAGTCCACCTGAGGAACACCATTATGCAAAATCAAAAATTCCAAGCACCGCTTTTTGAGAAGAAGTAGAAAAGGTAAATACAATAGCCATATATACTATACAGTTGTAACATTTACGTACAATTGCAAAGTTTGATTTCCCATAACTTCTTCAAAAATTGACATATCCATGTCATTTTTGCAAACTTTTGTTGTCTACGGTCAAATTATATTCTGTTGGCTTTTTAAGCAATTCTGTTTAGCTGTTCTGCAGAAGAAGTCAAAACTAGCCTTAACACACACACACACACACACACACATACACACACACACGACATGCACACACACGCACATACACACTCATACATAAAATCACAAAAAACTAGAAAATAAGATTTGCTTTAGAGCAAATCTGTGTGCCCTCAAAGGTTGCAAATACTAAATGATGCAACTTTTGTCCTTTAGTACTTCACATTCCATTAAGCTTATGGCTAGATGAAAATGTCAAAGTCTGAATGACCTTGACTTTTGATCTTCAGAGGTCACATGTAAATTACTAAAAAAAATATACAGTGTTACAATTCCTAGAATTTAAGCCCAGCATGAACCAAATCAGATAAAAGTTAACCAAGTTACGGCTAGATTTCAAAGATCCAAATGACATTGACTTTTGACATTCAGATGTTAAATGTTATCACCAAAACATGCAGTGTTACACTACCTACAAACTGAGTCCAATATGATTAAAATTAGATGAACATTGACCAAGTTATGACTGGAACAAACTTTCGAAGGTCCAAATGACTTTGACCTTTGGAGGTCACATGTATGTTTATAAATGTGTAAAGTTACATAGCTACAATTTGAGCCCAACATGATCAAAATTGGATAAAAATTTACCAAGTTATGGCTAGATGAAAATTTCATAGGTCCAAATGACCTTAAACTTTGACCTTTATAAGTTACATGTAAATTACAAAAGTATGCAGTGTTGCACCTACAATTTGGGTCCAACAGGCCACAGACTACAGTTATAAATCCTTCTATTTTTCATATTAGCATTTTTCAGTCTAAAAAATCAGCATTTTGGTATTTTAAAATTCCGTGAACGGCATTTAACAGATAAAAATGTCAGAAAAATATGCACGGATTTTTGTCATACAATTCCCAGCTCGTTAATTTATGATAATTGAAATACGAAACAACACCTGGATGTCAGCTTTATACAGGTGTATGAACTGTGCTCTTGCCAGGGTCACATCATTGTCCTTCCCCACCATAGAGTTCCCACCTGGCCTGGAAGACAGTGCACCTATATGACCACCAATGAAGCAACTCTGCGATGCAGCAAACCTGACTTAGCTAACTTTATTTAAACAGAAGCTACAGCATGCTGAAAACACAGTATTTTCACAATTACGGACTATCTCCGTTGGGATGCGCAACCAGCCAATCACAACTGTAGTCTGTAACCTAATAGACTTATCAAAATTTTTAAAACTTGTTTAACTGACGCCACAACTTGTTTCCTGCAAAAGATTTGCATTTACTTTACCAAACTTCAATATTAAAGAAAATATCAACTTTTTTGCAAGCAACCTTAAAATCTGAAAAATCAGTTTTTATGACACATAAAATAATTAATTAAAATTTTGAGGAAAATTATATAATTGCATCCAATCAAATCTTTTCTGTCCAATATGAATACGATACACAATGGGCTATGATGCAAACCCATAATCACTTGCCTGCATGTCCTGCCCTTACAATGAGAGATCAAATCACAATGCCCCACCCCTTAATTTTAACCCCAAATTTGAATATATTGCTAAAATTTTATGAATTTTTAGGTGAAATTGGTGAATTTTTTACTATTTATGGATAGATTCGTAACATTTATCTACAAAAAATATGACATCTATCACTGCTGAGGCATTAATGGCGGATGGGGGGAGTATCAGTTACACCAAGTCAGCATCTAATACCAGTCATTATGGCAGTATTTTCCTGATATAATCTGAATTACGGCAGACAATGGAACAGTTTCAGTGTTTAAACATTATTAGCCCATCAAAGTGCACAGTTTAAGACCAGTTGGTCACAGATTAGAGTCGCAGTATTCAACAAATTATGTTTTTTGGTACTAAAATTATGGAATTTTAACGCGCCCTTTGTTTGAACATTAGGAGGACAGTTGGGTGATCCAGCTTCCACAAACCAATAGTGCTATGCCTTTTTTTCTGCAGTAGACTGTACAAGTTGTGGTTTATTGACATGGTTTCTGGTGTATGTGCACATATTAGAAAGAAAATGACAAAAGTTTGTACAGTTACTCCGATATTATAAATGCATATTTGTATTCACAAGTGCTCTGATTTTAAATTTGATAAGCATCCAATTATCAATCCAATTATCAGGCGCAAGTGTTTTCAGGCAAGTGTTTAATGGAAGCTAACTTTTTTCCCCTTGTTTCACTTTCTGAAACTCTTATAATTATATGTGGTTGTATGTTGAAGTTCAAATGTTTTGCCACCTATGTACACTAGCTTGGTAAAAGTTATAAAATCTGCAGTTCATAAGTGCTGTCATCCATATTCATGGATATAAATTGATTCATTTATGTGAAAATAACATGCTGATGAACTCAACAGCTCAACAAAGTCAGCATGCCTGATTTTAAATGATTTACCCCAGTCAAATGACACACATGTATGACAAGCTTTTGTCTACCAAAAAAAAAAAATAATAAAAATAAAAGGGGGTGGGGTGGGTGGGTGGTGGGAGAAACAAAAACAAAAACAAAAAACAAAGAAATTTACATTTTACCTAAGATTTGTACTGCTCTACTGACAGACAATGCGCATTTTTTTCTGGTATGGCCAAAATCACTTTGACATGATTTTGTATAAACAGCTCTGCATATGAATGGAGGCTATAGGCCTACAATGACAATGCCACAAAATTAAAAGTTTGAAACAGAGGGTCACTAAGTTTCATATCAATGGGATTAGCATAATTTATTCATATCATATTAGCATTGATAATTTCTCATACACACATATGATTACCTGTGTGGTACAAGTGAGGTATCGCTAAATACAAAGGGCTATGGAAGCTATCTATCTACCAAGCAGTCAGCAAAGGAGGCATAGCCTGTGCACTTGTTAAATGTCTTGCATCGAATCCTGTTATTATTTATGCAGTGTGGTTCCACTGATAGGTACAACATGTCTATGCACAATGATTTGTGACATAAATGTGATACTTCATGAATTTTTAGAAAATTAAGACTGTTAAACTTGATATTCACAGCCGATCTGTGGGTGTAAAACTTCTTTTCTCCTTTCATAAGCTGGCCTGAGGTACACAATACCATAGCCCGAACCATTTGCCTTGTGATCTACAGTCCCAGGACCATATCTTGCATGCTCCATCCATGTAAAAGTTGTTAGGATCACTCAAAATTGTCCCGGCAGCTGTCAAAAAGTGCTGACTTCCCATTTTTAACTTGCTTGATGGACGATAATAGAATAACAACATGACCATGTGAGTCCCAATACATACAGAGTTAGCCCTAATAGGCCACAGACTACAGTTATAAATCCTTCTATTTTTCATATTAGCATTTTTCAGTCTAAAAAATCAGCATTTTGGTATTTTAAAATTCCGTGAACGGCATTTAACAGATAAAAATGTCAGAAAAATATGCACGGATTTTTGTCATACAATTCCCAGCTCGTTAATTTGTGATAATTGAAATACGAAACAACACCTGGATGTCAGCTTTATACAGGTGTATGAACTGTGCTCTTGCCAGGGTCACATCATTGTCCTTCCCCACCATAGAGTTCCCACCTGGCCTGGAAGACAGTGCACCTATATGACCACCAATGAAGCAACTCTGCGATGCAGCAAACCTGACTTAGCTAACTTTATTTAAACAGAAGCTACAGCATGCTGAAAACACAGTATTTTCACAATTACGGACTATCTCCGTTGGGATGCGCAGCCAGCCAATCACAACTGTAGTCTGTAACCAACATGGTTAAATCTGGATGAAAATTGACAGGTTATGGATGGATGAAAATTTCAAAAGTCCAAATGACCTTGAACTTTGACCTTGGAAGTATGATCATAGCAAATTTTGAGTTTCTACCTATAAAAGTTATCAAATGAAATGTCGCCCGAATGTGTCTGCAAAGAATGAAAGAAAGACAGAAAGGAAGAAAGAATTCCAAGAAAAACAATATCTGCACATTTTTCGTATGCCCATTTCTTGCAGTCTCCACATTGAACCCAAATTTCACCGAGAACAGACTTGCCAAATAATTCGGAGCAGTAGATACACGAAGGGTCATTGTTTTTATTATTGCTTTTCTTAAAGCTTTGTTATCATCATCATCATCATCATCATCATCATCATCATCATCATCATCAGCAGCATCATCATCATCATCATCATCATCATCATCATCATCATCATCAGTGAGACGATTCTTTGTAAGTAGCGCCCTCTGTGGGCAACAGCAAAATACATTCATACAGCCAACAGCTCCATCTAGGTACATGCCGTATAGTTGCGTGGATGGAAAATAAAAAATAAATAAATGAATGAATAAAAGAATCAGCAAACAAATAAACAAACAAACAAATAAATAATATTTTAAAAACCTGCTCAAAACTACTCAGATATCTACTTCAGTTTTGATATTGAGTAATTAGCACTGCAAACATGAAATACTGTAAGTATGACTAGTAGATCCACGTAAGTCTTATCATGGATAATAAACTATGACCAATGGGTCCATTCCTCTTTCTTCATGCCTTAACACCCATACTGTCTGGTCACAATTGACCTGCTCTATAGCAGTATTTACCCAAATATCCATAGAAGTTTTCCTTAGTATATATATACAAATGTTGTTTCTGTATCTACTTTTGTATTTTCATGCTTGAAGTTGTCAATAAATGGTTCCAAGAGCTCTTCACGCAACTCCTTATAATGCTTACATTTGAGAATAAAATGTGTTTCCTCTTCGATTTCTCCACCATTGCATACAGAACATTTTCTTCATATTTTCCAAGTTTTGCATGGTGCCTCTCTTAATACCATTAGTCTATGTGCAGAAAGTCTTATCTGTGTTAGTTCTTTTCTCCAATTGTTTTTTTTCTTCTTACAGTATTCAAGTAATCTTCATAGCCAAACTTCTTATTCATCGTTCTAAATACATCTAATTCACCATGATTTTTTTTTTCACTGACTACAATAACATCATTATGTGGCAATTTTGTCTACCAGATTGTAATGTTTCAGCAACTCTTTTAGGTGATATACCCATGATGGAATCCCTTGTGCTCTCTATAGGAAGATTGAAGTAGTGAGTCAACCGGGCATTCAACAAGCCTAATTCAATATTTTATAACACTCTTTATGATATCAAAATAAAGGGGCTTTCATCCGAGTTCCCCATGTACAGCACAGTACTAATTTTCCGGTGGACTCCCAAAACATATTTACAGACGCTGTTGTATAATTTTTCTGTTGCCAGGGATTCATATCTTGCTTCACTATACGGCATCTGGTTCATTTTGTCCATTTTTATCTTAATATTGTCCCATATATATATATATATATATATATATATATATATATATATATATATATATAGCTTTGTGGCAGCTCCGCCGCAGCATTTTTTAAGTATCTGGGGGGGGGGGGTCTGGGCTGGTTTCCATGATGTATGTTTGTAACACCTCGCAACCCATGCCACTTGAGGTCAGGTGAGTCAGCAAAGCCCATTACATTACAGTGAACCTAAAAGTTTTACCTTGCATACTCCAAGATGAGTTTGTAGAGTAGCCTCGATACCTGAGGCTACTCTACATACTCATCTTGGAGTTACACTCTCAAGTAATTTTTCATGGCACCAGCATATTACACGCATTGTTAATAAGGCCAGCCAACGGCTTGCTCTTTTACGCAGACTCAAATATAAACTCTCCCGCCAGACACTCATACGGTTGTATAGTACAATGATTCGTCCTATCTTCGAATATGGATGTGTCCTGTCTGACAATTGCACTGAAAACCTGTCACAATCTTTAGAAGCTGTGCAGTATGAGGCAGCCAGGATCTGCCTTGGCGCAACTAGATACACTCCATGTGTCTTACTTCTCAAAGAGCTTGAATGGAAAACTCTGGCAAATCCGAGGAAATACTTGAAACTTATTCTTTTCTTTAAAATGTATAATAGGTTGACTCCACAATACCTACATGATCTCGTTCCTCGTGACGTTGCATTCACTACCGGGCGTCTATTGAGAAATCGTACTGAATTACGCCAAATTAGGTTCACCACCAATCGCTTGGGCGATTCATTTCTCCATCTGCTATCAAATTATGGAATAACCTCCCGGTTGATGCTCGTCTCACCAATTCCTGCTGCAGTTTAAATCTAAATTAAATCCATTACTCTTAAGTGTTGACAAAAAGCCCACATACTTTAAACATGGTAGTCGTTTCCTAAACATATGCCACACGCAGCTACGTCTTAACTTCTCTGTTTCAAATGCCCATCAATCATGACAATATCCTCCCCGCCTCAATGTAAGCATTCTCTATTACTACTGAAGATACGAAACATTACCTTTTGTTCTACCCCAAGTTCACTGTGCAACATGTCAGTCTACTGAACACTGTGTGTCACTTACTCGCTCCAGGTGTAAATCCGACTATAAAAGTTCAGTGCTTTAGTGACATTTTACTAAATATTCTCTTGAAAGATAGTGAGAACTTGCCAGAAACTGATAATGTATTCATCTTTGAGACTGTTCAGACATTTGTATCAGAATCTAGACGTTTTATTTACTAATTTACTGCATGATCTAATTATAAGTCTCCATTATATGGCATCAATTGTATTGTTCGTGTACAAGCCGTGAATTTAGTCTTCTGTTCTCGTCCTGTGCGTATTGTATTATATTCCTGTGCATCCTCTTATGTACTGAAGAGCCTCCAGATTAGTCTTTGTGTACTATTAGGCAATCTAGAGAAAATAAATATGTTTACAATAAATAATGTGGACGATTTTGGGGATTATCATCTTCTAATCTACCTGAAGTACATAATAATTATTATTGTCTTTCAAATACACCCAGGTGTAATAAAATGAAAGGTTAATGCTCCTTTGGCAACATATAGACAGGTTTAATTTATATCTGCAAATATAATGTTAATCTATGGAAAAAAGTGAGGGTCATGGAAAGTGACCCCAAGTTGTGGGGGGTCAACCATGAACAAGATGGGCAGCACCACCTTTAGGCGAATTTAGAACTAACCCAGATATAGACTTTTTTGACGCGATCTAGGCAAAGACCAATGTTTACATTTCCGGTATGTGGACCCTTTACTGCTTTGTCAGTGCTGTCATTATTGAAATTCCTGAAGATGAAGTTAGCTTCGACGACGGTAGAAGATCTTGCTAGTTGAATGTGCTCAACTGACTGTACTGAAGCAGTTGGTACCGAAGAAGTGATACCTAGCTGCATCGATCAAGATGTGTTTGGCAGAGCTGGGGATTCAGCCTTTGAGATGGACGGAGATATGAGTCTATGATGATATCCTGTGGCTGAGGAGAATCCTTGATTGAACTGTACACTGGATAATTGGTTAAAATGGCCCCGCGTCAAATCATCCCCAGATCATATTGGTCTCACGTCAAATCGTCCCCCGGTCAATGGTGAATCCGTCCCCCGGTAAAAGCGCCCAGTCGTTTACCAGAGAGTCCGTCTTTTGGATGAGAATGCGGACGAATAACGATGTTGAGGGGTGGCATCGTCGCCTTAATCGCATCCTTGCCAGAAACGATGGTCCTGTCTGCATCCTTATTCTGAAGCTGCTCAAAGAGGCCAGGATGGCTGCTCTTCAAACAAGGCTGGTGTTTGAAACTATTTGCAGATGATACATGTCTCTATATCTCTGTAGATGACGTTGCTGAGAATGCAGCTACTGTCAATTCAGACCTTTCTTCAATAGAAAATTGGGCCAATGATTGGATTGTAACATTCAATGGTTTCAAAACAGACACCATGTTAATTTCACTTAAGCACCAAACTGTCAACCATCCTCTACTTGTATTTCAAGGTCATCAGCTGACAAACGAACAACAGTATAAACATTTAGGTATTGTAGTCAGATGTAAAATGGACATCACATATTAGTCAGATAATTCTTAAAGCTACGAAACAGCTGAATATCATGAAAGCATTACAGTATAGATTAGATCGTGATCCACTTGAAACTATTTACTTTTCACTCATTAGACCTGTTTTGGAATATGGCAATGCGGTCTGGGATGGCTGCTCACAGACAGATGCACATTTCTTGGAAAACGTCCAGCTGGATGCCGCCCGCACCGTTACGGGTGCTGTATCAGTATAAATTCCTTCATCCAGGGATAGGCAGAGTTATCCTAGGATAACTTGCCCTGGGGAGATAAAATAATTCTATGATAACTTTCCCCAGGGAAAGTTATCCCAGGTGAAAGTTATCCTGGTACAAGGGTGCATTGCGTAGCACTGAAAGTGCCAAGCTCTACGATGAAACAGGTTGGGAGTCTTTGGCTCAAAGAAGAAAAAAAACAAAAAAACAAACAGATTCTTCTGTACAAAATAGTAAATTACCTTACCCTGTTTACTTGCGAAATTTGACACCAAATATTCCAACAGTAGAAACACTGAACATCTACAACACTTGTAGAAGACTTGACTTACCTCATTTTAGGGCTAGAACAGATTTCTTTGATAAATATTTTTTTCCATCTGCTACAAGACTATGGAACTTATTGCCTCTTGATACTCGGAATGCTTCAACACTGTCTCAATTTAATTCTAAACTAGTCAACAACTCACGTCGTCTTGTGAAGTACCCATCTCTTTTAAACGTAGCAAATCGATATCTTTCAATTGTTCATGCGCGGCTACGAATGGGCTGCAGTCAGCTGAGCGACTATCTACATGAAATTGGTATCAAACACTCCTGTATGTGTTCTTGTGGTCAAGGGATTGTAAATGTCTGGCATTATATTTTTGCTCGTCCATTATACATCGTTCACAGAGACCGTCTTCATGCAGTTATTTCTAAATTTGCTCCTTTTAATACCCACAGTTTTCATATGGACACGAACTTTGCAGCCTGGAAAATAATTTTAAGATATTCATGGCTGTGCAAGAATTTGTCAAAAGTTCTGGAAGATTTGCCCCTCAAAATTACCACTTATAAACCTAATAGTATAGAAACAAGTTTGTAACATGTACAGTTTTCCCTGAACTACGACCTCCCACTATCTGTCTTGTTTTGTGTCATCCCACTTCTTCATTATGTTACCCCCGCATGGTCGCGCACCAAGGGACTGTGATGTTTCGTCTGTCCTGTTCCTCGTCCTTTCTTTCGCAAGAGGAATTAATATAGGGCTCTGCCCTGCTTTCCAATTCCGAAATAAAAATATGTTTAAACCAAGGCTGGTGTCGGAATTAAGGCACCGGGAGCCGGGATCCTAGAAATAGATACAAAACAGTGCAAGGGAAACTTTTCTAATTACTGGACTTGTAAAACACGGATAAAATAAATGCAGACAAGCTACTGCGTCGATCAGCTAGGCTGGCTGGGGTTGGGGGTGTGTAAGCCAGTACTTTAGTGCACAATGGACATTGAAATCGGTGAAAAAGCATTTGCCTAAGACAGGTGAATGTATAAGTGGATTTCTGTAAAAAATGGTGAAATAATATTTGGCTGCTATATGGTTAGATAGAAGTGTAGATTAGATTTATTAGGAATAGTGTGTTTAAATTGAACTTTGAAATGTACTATTTTTTCTGTAATCTTTGTCTTTCCATTGAATGAATTATAATTTGGAGTTACCAAAATGATATGCGCAATTACATGTTGATTTTATCCCAGTTATAGCTGGAAGCTCGTATATTTTTGGTACTTACAATTTGAACTTCAGTTCAAGCCTGTCTGGATATTCGGTGATCTGTAAAATTTTGCCATGATTAGATATAACTTCAATCCCCTCCCGCACCTTGAAGTAGGAGTAAATCGTCAGGGTTTCCTGATGCAATGCGCCTACGCCTAGCCCCAAGGGACCTCCCCTTACTCAAAACTGTGCCACTCAAGTTGACAAGCAGCAGAGCATTTGACTGGAATCAGCGAGACTCACTTGATCAATTGCACGCACAAGCTTATCGGGCCAAATAAAAAATTATTATCATCATCATCATCATCATCATCATCATCATCATCATCATCATCGTTATTGGGATGGGTGTTCCCCAATGTAGCATATACAGGCCTACTCACTACAAAGCATACGATACCAGTTCACGGAAATGCCTGGATGTGGTTTCAGTTTCGGTATCTGGTTGGTTGATCATTATGCTGCCTGCGCACAGCTTGATAACTGAACAATGTTACTTGTCGCAAAACTGTTAACTTCCTATAGGTAAAATAAGTCCGAACTATATCTTGAACTGAAGACGAATTTACAATCTGGAGAGATATGTCCGTGAATCTATGATCTGCAATGTATGCAAATTTTGCTCTCTGAGTGAGTGGTTGGGAATTAAACATGCACAGCTTTAGCAATGCGTCCCATGTTCTTGTCTAATGGCTGATACGATGATAATGA
Source organism: Hermodice carunculata (assembly GCA_964020975.1). NCBI lineage: Eukaryota > Metazoa > Annelida > Polychaeta > Eunicida > Amphinomidae > Hermodice > Hermodice carunculata. Next base: position 46,199,352 of record OZ026616.1, on the reverse strand, counting down.
TAATTATGATGCATTTATAGGGCATACTCCTACACTTTAAGATCCTAACAAAGGCCATAAATGGCGAGGCTACGGGCTAAAAATGACATGAAATGACGTAAACCAGTTTATTCAAACCAAATAACTAATAATTGGTATTGAAAATACTGCAAACGAATAATAGTAATGATGTTTGTTTTTGTGTCATTGAGATCATTGTATGGCCCTTAGTATTTGATTTGCGACCCTCCAGTGGTCATTTGCACCCTCTTGTAAAGTGCATGCCTGTTTTTCTGTTCGCTCAACAGAGAAATCAGTCATAATAGTACAGGAAAACATGATCCATATTCATTAATTCCAAACCCAACAATGACAGCAAAGAGATTCCAGACTTGCCAAAGCATCAACATTTCTCTTCCAATATCAAAGTGAAGAAACAAATTTCACTCCTGACTTGAGACAGGCAGTCACCCATAAAAGGCAACTGGTAATTTTATACCGGTCCTCTCAACCTTAGAAATATCCATTATTAACTGCAGACACTAGTTCTTTTCCAAATTGTATAGGCCTAACTACCCAAAACACAAATTTCATTACTTCTGCCAAAAATAAAAAGATACCTGTTAGGCCTATCACCTTTTAGTTCTCCCGACTTGTCAGTAAGACAAGTTTACAGCAAAGAGTAAAGTAGGCCTACATCATTTTTGTGATATTTATGAATCTGGAACATTAAAAACACACTCTACCTCCACTATAACTATGAGTCGGAGAACAAAGCCCACAGCACAACATAGCTAATGAAGTAATTTTCAAATACTACAGAAAAACATGATCCATATTCGTTAATTCCAAACCCAAGAATGACAGCAAAGAGATTCCAGACTTGCCAAAGCATCAACATTTCTCTTCCAATACCAAAGTGAAGAAACAAATTTTACTCCTGACTTGAGACAGGCAGTCACCCATAAAAGGCAACTGGTGGTTTTAAACCGGTCCTCTCAACCTTAGAAATATCCACCATTAACTGCAGACACTAGTTCTTTTCCAAATTGTATAGGCCTAACCACCCATCATCAAATCTTTTGTATGTAATAGTGTAAGGAAAGACAATATGTGGTTAACAATGAGGGTTAACAATGTGTGTGTATAATATACAGGAATGGCAAGTAAACATACATAACTAGCAAGCATCCATTCAACACAATAAACAACTGAGGAATGGATAAGATGACACACTGATAAAGTTGGCGCAGGTCCAACAAGCAGGACTGGTAAACAGAAAAACAAGTAGGACTGGTAAACAGAAAAACAAGTAGGACTGGTAAACAGAAAACCAAGTAAGACTGGTAACCAGAGCCTGTTTATCACACCATTATCTTATCGTGAGTCATGTGGCTGATGCTGCATCGCAAAACAATGTGTCAAAATATGATGGATAGGCAGGTCACTGAGATCATAGACTTTGAGAAAGGATAACTAGAATTATATATAAAATAAGGCAAAACAAAGCACAGCATAAGAATGCTTGTTTGGTACAGATTCTGGTGAATATAATTATTCCAGTGAAGTTGTTGATTTTGTCATAAAGGTTAATCAAGTACAACAGGAAGTTATAAACAGGAAGTTCAAAAGCATAAAAAGTGTTATAAAATTACAGCTAGATGGTGCTAGCTGATGGTAACATTTAGAAATGGGATTTCCAAAATGTTTGCAAATATTTAGATTGGACTAGTTTTATCTGGGTCAAACTAGTGAGAACTGCTTATATCTAGATAGGAGCAGTTAACACTGGCACAAACAAGTGGAAAACAACTATTTTGGGGTTGGGGAAGTACAGAATAAGCATATAAAAGGGGCTGTCTACAGCCTATTAACAACAGTTGGGGAGAGACTGAGCCAGAGAGCACAGCTAAGCAGGGCAGTCATGGTAAGCAAGACCGGCTTACTTATGTATGGTAAAGTGCTGATGATGGAGATGTAACTGGACAACAATAAAACTATTGCCATAACAGCCAAACAAAGGTGTTACTTCTGATCTGTACAGGTCCTTATGAAGATTGTTGGACAATAGACAACAACACGAACCTGAGTATGAAAAACAAGCCTATTCAACATTTATTAAACCTTGTATAACATCTACTCCATTAAGAAGAAATCCATTGTGCATATAGAGTTTTGGAGTGGGGTTTTACATAATTGGTGAGGTTGCCAGGATGTTAAAGAAAAGGACTATATCAGAAGATTAATGGCTCAAGAACATATACTACATCTGGATGTCATCAGAAAGCTCAAGTGAGGAAGAAACTGAAGAAAACAGTCAGAAATCTGATACTACAGCAGAAACAGAGTCCACTGTAAGTAAACCATCTGATTATTATCCACCACCAATATAATCAACAAGGTCACAAAAATTGGTATAACCAGGTCATCTCTGGGCCAACGACCTACTTTGAAGGCTCATAAGCGAAATACTCAGCAAAAAATTAAAAAGCTGAGAAACAAGGTCAACACATTGACTAACCGAATTGCTGTCCTAGAAGGAATTGCTGCCTTAAATGGAGACTATTAGAAAAATGGCTACACAAACCACTGACCCAATTGATACTCTGGCATCCGACATGTCTGACATGGGAAAGGCCATTATTCAGACCTATCGCAAGCATTGGCATGAAGAAAAGAAAAACAAAAAAAAACCGAAGAAATTTGTGTAAAAACATTCATAAGGGTGACGGAAGTGTCAATGCTGAAGTCCGCGAATGGCTCAAAGAAATTGAGATGACAATACCTCACACAGCCAACATGCAAGGTGCCTCTGTGAAAATATGTGAGGGCACTATAACTGGGTCACTAAAAAGAGAGTTAGAAAGACTCCTTCGGCAACAAAATGACCGATATGGCACACCATGGGGAGTGGTGAAAGAGCATGTTCGGAAGTCATTCCTCTCAGCCAATGAAAATGAGCGTCGCAAAACTGAGCTGGATCAGTACAAACAGTCTGCATATGAAAGTCTTGGGATGTACAACCGGAAGTTCCGAGAGGCCGCCACGAAAGCATATCCAACACCACGTAGTGGTGATGCTGAAAGAATTATCATACAGGCCTATGCAAGGGACTGTACAGTACTGACTTAGCCAAGAAACTGATGGTTGAAAAACGGCCAGACACATTAGAAGATGCAATCCGATATACCGAACATCAAGAAGCAGGGTTAGAGTTATTCAGAGGTATTGTGCATGACAACAGGGGCGTGCAACCAATGGAAGTTGACCCTGTGAACCCATCACCACCGTACACACAAAGTCAAGCCATGGATGATGTCTTTTTACAAAGCATTCGCCTCATGGAGATGACAGCAAAGAAGTGTGACCAAGCAAACACCAAGATAGCAAAACTGGAGGCTAAAATGAGAGACCTCAGACCTCCCAGTGCTCCATCAATGAAGTGTTTCTACTGTGGTAAACAAGGTCATCAGGTCAAAGATTGTTTCAAGAAAAAGAGAGATGAGGCCGTAATGAAAAGGGCTGTCACTGTGAAAGGTGCCGGGAACACTGCACAAAAGAAACAACATTTTAACTAGATGCTGCAAGAATTAACACAAGTGATCGTCGCATGGGATTGTCAATTACATTGAGCAGAGTGCATTGCCGTTCCTTGCTTGACACTGGAGCATGTGTGACCATCTTGCATAAAAGACTATTTGATAAACTATGCAGGTGCACTGGACATACAAGACTATTGAAACCTACATACAGTATATATAGTGTATGTGGACAGAAAATGGATGTACTTGGTACAACTCAAGTCAAAGTGGACAATGCTGACAATATTGATGTGTTGATTGTGAGAGGGATCTCTCATGATATGATCTTGGGAAATGATACCTTAAAGAGCGGAAAAGTTGTCTTAGACTATCCTAAGAAAACATTAAATTGGTTTCACAATGAGTAGGCGCTAACAGATTACTGAGAGGTAAACAACGTAGCTGAAGTTGGCTCTGAGCCAATGGACATTGTGATAGAACCAAGAACTGTTGGTTATAAACCAATAGGCAGTGTGCTAGCTGAATACAAAGATGTGTTCAGTCACAAAGAAGATCCAAAGGGATGTTGTGAAGGTGAGGCTATCACCATTGATACTGAGGGACATGCACCCATCAAGCAGAGAAAATACAGGACACCACTGGTCAAAAAACAAATTATCGAAGATGAAATTGAGAAGATGCTTCAAGATGACATTATACAACTTAGTTCCAGTCCTTGGGCATCACCAGTGACCTTGGTACCCAAACCTGATGGCAGCACAAGATTTTGTGTGGACTATCAAAAATTGAACCAGGTGACACGAAAGGACAGGTATCCTCTACCATTGATACAAGACATCTTTGATCAGGTAGGTGTTTAAACGACTTTAGACCTGAAATCAGGCTATTGGCAAATACCTGTAAAAGGAGAAAATATTCCAAAGACAGCATTGATATGTCACCAAGGTCTTTATGAATTCAAAAGAATGCCTTTTGGTTTGGCAAATGCACCAAGTCAATTTCAAAGAATTATGGACAAAGTATTAATTGGTCTCATCGGAAATTGTCTACTTGTTTACATAGATGATTTGGTAATTTGCAGCAAAGATGCAAATTCACATGCAAATCATGTGAGGTTGGTTTTGGAAATGTTACGAAAAGCTGGCTTAAAGGTCAAGTCATCAAAGTGCTGTTTTGCACAACCAGAAGTGAAATTACTTGGATACATTATCAACAAAAATGGTATCCAAAGTAACCCAGAAAAAGTCGCTGCAATTCAAAATTTGTGTCCACCAAAAGATACCACAGGAGTAAGGTCATTTCTTGGCATGTGTAACTACTATGCCCAGACAATACCTTCATATGCTCAAATAGCAGAACCTTTATACAAATTGACACGTAAGAGTGAACCATTTGTATGAGGTCAAGAACAACAACAAAGTTTTGAAACTTTGAAAGAGTTATTGGGTTCAAACAGTGTCATGGCTTATCCTCAGGTGAATCAACCATATAAGTTGTACACAGATGCATGTGGGTATGCTATAGGAGGTATCTTAGTACAGGAAGATGAAAATGGCATTGAGCGAGTAATACAATATGTATCACATCAATTAAGTGGATCACAATTGAAGTGGGCTGCAATAGAAAAAGAGGCCTATGCTGTGATCTATTGCGTAAAGAAACTGCGACCATATTTATGGGGAGCAGAGTTCACAGTATATACTGATCACAAGCCATTAAGATCATTGTTCCCAAAAGAAATGAACAATACCAAAGTTCAAAGATAGGCAGTCATTTTGGCTTAAATTGGAGCCAAAATTGAGCCAATTCAAGGAAAAAGAAACATCAGGGCAGACATACTTAGTCGTATTCAACCTGACACCGAAGAGGTGACTGTCTTTGACACAGAAGAATGGGTTGATCTTGATGCATTTCAAGATGATGATGCAATTCAGAGAATTCCATTAGAAGAAATATGAATTTGACACTGAGTCAGTCAAACAAGGTCAACAAGAGGAATTTGCATCTTTAATCAGAGACTCACAAAATGAAGACTCTGGTTATGAAATTTACCAAGGTATTTTATATTCAATCAAACCACCCAATCAAACTGTTCCGAAATATCCACATTTGGTATTACCTTCGAAGTTCCGTACAAAGGTCATTGATCGATGTCACAAAGATGTAGGTCATATGGCAGTTCACAAAACACTCTGTAGAGTGCGTGAATGTTATGTATGGCCAGGCATGCACAAAGACATCACTGATCAATTGAAACAATGTGCCACTTGCATGGTAGATGTACCAAGACAAGATAGAACCAGAATGGGTGAAATGCCGATCCCGGTTTATCCTATGCAAATTGTGGGAATGGATCTCATTGGTCCATTTACTGAAACAGAGAGAGAAAACAATTATTGTTTAAACATCATTGATCATCTTTCAGGATGGGCTGAAAGCTATCCTATTCCAAACAAATCTGCTTTATCAGTAGAAAATGCATTGGCAAAGGAATTCTTTCCTTACCATGGCATTCCAGAAGTAATCAATCATGATCAAAGTCCAGAGTTTAATGCACACCATCTTCAAAATTATCTAAAGGGATTAGGAATTGATGTAGGATGCAAGACTAGCTATAATCCAGACTCAAATGGGAAGGTTGAAAGACTGAATAAAATGCTCAAAGAAATCATAGCTAGACTAGTGAATAATGATGCTAGGAGATGGGAAGAACAACTAGCAAATGCCTTATTAGCATACAGAAACTCTACCAGTAGTGTAACAGGATACACGCCTTTTATCCTCTTGTATGGGAGGGGTAGTTGGTTACCTTTAACAAAAGTATTAACAACAGGAGGAAACCCAAATGCACTCAAAAGAAGACTAAGTGACTTATCCGATGCACTTACATTAGCTAGAACACACTTAGCACACTCTAGAGAACACAATAGGAACTGCATTAACAACAAAGCAAATGCAGGTGAGATAGATGTGGGATCCACAGTAATTTTGAAGGCCAATGAACCATTGACCTTGACCTCCAAATGGGACCCACAATATGAGGTATTTAGAACACGTAGGAAGGTCTGCTGGATACGTCATCAGCAAACTGGAAAAACCAAAGTGGTAAATAGAAACAAGCTCAAACTGGTAAATCCGGATCTAATCTGGGACGATATCTGCCCTAGACTGGTTAGGAACTCTAGGAAGTCAGTAGTTCCACAACCAGATGCTCAGTTGGGTTTCAACCTTGGAGCAGAGCAGACCACTGAGGAACCAGAAGCTGAACAAGCAGAACCAAAAGCTAGCACTTCTGCTGACGCTGAGACTAACACCCTAGCTACTACCTGCACTCACAGATACCCTCCGTGGTATAGGAAGAGACAGATGAGATGTCCGATTTCGGAAGACGAACCCAAGAAGCAGAGAATAAAAGAGGCTATGGAATTAGCCTTGTTCCTATGTCTCTTTTTTTTTTTTTTTTTTAAATAATATTTTATTGGCCTTTCAATATACAATAGATAAAGTCTGAGCTACCAAATTCCATCGAGATGCAAAGGCTTCTTGCTGATTCATGTTATACATAATATGTTGTTCAGCGTTGAGCTTATTTTTTAAATACCGAAGAAAGGCTCAAAATGAGACTCTTTTGCAAACATAACAGTGAATAAAGTATTTTGCTTGCAGTAAACAATTGTTCAGAGCATACCTTTTTGGCTCATTGAAAAATCCAAACATTATATAAAATTCTGTCAAGTTTATGACATTATGATGATTACATGAATTCCACCACTGTTGAAACAGTTCCCAAAAACCTGTTACATGATCACACTTACAGAATCGATGAATAATTGTGTCTTTTTCCTCGCAAAAAATACATTGTTCCGATTCGATTAATTTATACTTGTATAATTGTGCATTATGCATTACAAATCTATGTAAACAGTCAAACTGAAAACTTTGTAGTCTTGTTTCAAAAGTACATCTGAAAGGTATAATAATTCCCCCAGTTATCTTCCTCTGTATTAAAATATTCCATCTAATGTTGCCAAGCTGTTGGGGTCTGCAAGTTATTAGAATATATTAATGTCCAATAAAATTCTTTACATTGGATAAAATTAATTTTTCTTTTTTTTCCCTTCAATAGCTAGCACTGGCACATCTAAAATAATTTTATGGTGTTCGATCAATAGAAATTGTTTCCATTTTACCGGTATAGCAGATTGAATGGATAAATATTCTAAGAAGTTTGTCTGTAGACCATATTTTTTCATGTAAGGTTTCCTGTGACAAAAAGTTACTCTCATCGTCAAGAAGATCACCAATTCCCTTAATACCTAACTGATACCAATGTTTTAGAAAAACAGGTTTTTTCTGTATCAAAATAAAATCATTAAACTGCAAAAATTCGTTCCTGACATCGTTACCATTAGTGGGCTCATAATTTATTTTAAACTGGTTCCACAAATTTTTAAGGTTTGTGTAAAAAAAGGGGAAAATGCCAATTTGCGACTACATGACACCTTGACAGAAACAAGTCTGTCAGGTTAATGAATGGAATGAAAGCCTGAAAAACATGCTTCCATTTTGCATCCATATCGTTAAATAAATTTTTGACCCATTTTAAAAGCAAAGCCTTTACTTGAGATTTAAAGTGTAAAATTTCGAGCCCGCGATCCTGGATTTTCTTATACATGATTAGATTTCTAACTTTAGGAATTGGTCCATTCCACAAAAATTCATTAATGCATTGCTGAACAAGATCAATATTTTTTTCTTCTATATAAACAGAAGAAATGCAGTAGAGCAATTTTGATGCAGCTAAACCTTTCAATACTATAATTTTACCAATTAATGACAACTATCGAACCTTCCACACTTTTAACACATCTTTGAATGATTGCACCCTAGATGCAAAATTCAAAGAACTCATTTCAAGTTCCCTATTAGTAAAAGTTATACCAAGTGTGGAGAAACGTCCTGTGCTCCATCTGACAGGCAAATCCCAATCAGCGGAATATTTTTCTCCTCCAATCAATGCGGCTACCGTTTTCTCAATATTGCATTTCAAACCGGAACATGTCTCAAAAAGTTTTAACCTTTAAAGCAAGGACTTAGGTGATGCCGTATCAGCCAGGAAACAAGTAGTATCGTCAGCTAACTGACCAATTTTCACTTCGGTATCACCAATATGAATACCATTTATGTCACTGTTTGACCTTATAGATATGGCTAAAATTTCAACGGCTAAGGCAAACAAAAAAGGGGCAAGGGGTCACCCCTGTCTAACTCCACGGCCCAACTGAAAAAGCTGTGAGGCATACCCATTATTCATGACACAACTTGAAATATCATTATACAAAATCGACACCCATTTCCTGAAATTAAGACCAAAATTAAAACATTCCAATGCTTGATCAAGATATTTCCATTCAATTGTATCAAAGGCTTTCTCAAAGTCGATCATTAGTATAAGACCTGGTATCTCTTTTAAGTTGCAGTACTGGATAACATCTGATATTAATCTAATATATTCTCCAATATACCTACCCGAGATGTAACCAGTTTGATCATTATGTATCAAACCAGGAAGAAGCTTTTTTAGTCGAGTTGCTAACACTTTAGCAATTATTTTATAATCAATATTCAATAAGGAAATAGGCCTCCAATTTTTCAGGAAAATTCTAGGTTTATCTTTTTTGGGAATTAAAGAAATTATGCCTCTACGTTGATCTACTGATAGTTTGCCCTCTTCAAATGTGAAATTGATGCTGCCTGTTACATACTCTTGTATATCATTCCAGAAAAATTTGTAAAACTCAGCCGTAAAGCCATCAGAGCCAGGGCTTTTATTATTTTTGTACAACTTAAAGGCTTCAAAACATTCTGTGACAGTGATAAAATTCTCACATTCTTGCTTTTGTAATTCACTAAGTTTTGGAATATTTTCTAAGTCAGTATTGTTAACTACAGTATACATGACTGACATAGTTCCCTTACAAGATGGATTATTAGTGACTGGACACAGAAAATTTCAAACTTCAAGTAGCTGAATGGACCATATTGGTAACCTTGGATCAACCAAGGATAGACAATGCTATGGTCCCACAATATAACCTAATCAAAGGTAAGATCAAAAGAGCTTTGACACTTACTCAAATCTCTCAAGGAGAAGCAGATCAATGGACCAGTTGCCTTGACCAGAAAAAGCAAGCCTTGAATGATTTAATAGCTGCTACAGAGCCTGTCAGGTCAAACAGAAAGGTCAAACCAGGCCTGATCAACCTTGGAGGTAGTCTCTTACATCACTTATTTGGAACTGCCACTGACTCTGAGGTTGAAGCTTGCAGACGAGCTGTAGAAGAGACCAGGCAACAACAAAAGAAAATTGTACACCTTGTAAATCAATTAGTGACAGTGGTTAACCACACTCAAGACACTGTGGTTGAAGACCGGAAGCAAATTAATGCTACCAGTCATTATTTGAGTGACACTTTGAGAAGACAGATTAATTCGTTAGTATATTATAACAAAAAGACCAGAGTGGACGTGTACCGACTCTGGACAGTATTAAATGTTGAACAAGCTGTGTCCACTTATGAATCCATCATAACCGAATGGGAATGAGCATTGGAAATGTTTAATAGACAACAGGTTTCACTAGAATTAGGTAGATTAACTGAAGAACTATTACCACCAACGCAGTTGCGGGACGTTAGTATATTATAACAAAAAGACCAGAGTGGACGTGTACCGACTCTGGACAGTATTAAATGTTGAACAAGCTGTGTCCACTTATGAATCCATCATAACCGAATGGGAATGAGCATTGGAAATGTTTAATAGACAAAAGGTTTCACTAGAATTAGGTAGATTAACTGAAGAACTATTACCACCAACGCAGTTGCGGGACATATTACAAAAGGTCATGACTCCATTACCGAGGATGGTAAACCCACTTCAGTGGTATTATGAATACAAACATGTATTTCCTGTGTGGTGCGGTAAAACGCTTATCTACCGGTTCAAGGTACCATTGGTGCAACTGACCTGTTGGCGGTATAACTTACAGTCGTGGCCCAGCCCACACAATACGTCAGGCTATTCAGCCAGAGTGATATTGCCACATAAGGATGTGGGACTAAATCCAAAGACTGGAGAAGTATACATCCAGTAGCATGCACTGGATATGGACCGACTGTATGTAGGCCAGGACCTATATACAAGCCAGGCACGTGGTCGTGCGCCAGAGCCATTATCACAGGGAACAAAGAACAAAGACATAGATGTAAGGTGGAACTCAGTCACAACCAGGGAGTGACTAGGGCATCAGAGATAGCTCAGGGTACTTATGTAATAATTACATAGGGGGAAAAAATAATTACCCACTGTGTATCATCACCTGAGAGAACTGTGACACTGGGACCTGGGACATTTATCATAACTGTACGAGAAAAATGTACAATAAGCGGTGCATATTGGAAATTAACTGGTATGATTCGGAAGTTTGGTAAAGTAAAAGTACACGTTATGCAGGTGCATACCAGCCTTAAACATAACATCAAAGTTCTCATTCCTGAGGGGGACGCCTTAAGGGAATTAGATAAATTAAAACTTAAATAACTGAAACCAGTTAAACGAGTCCATCTTGAACCAATTAAAGCCACTGATGATGATAATGAGTTCATTAATTGGAACTATCAAAGCCAACATTTCTCATGGGGTCTACTGTTCGTGCTAGTTCCACTTATAATTGTGGTTATATTATTGAGTGTGTATGTAATAAAGAAGAGAGGACAGTTTCCTGGGATCACTTTGCCCCGGCCAGGTAAAGGAGATCATGATTGTGCTCACCTTGGTGAATGGAACAATGACATTAAGATGAACAATCCAGAAGATCCGTTCGCATACTTTCAGAACTTTAATCTGAAAGATGTTGAAGGACATGAACAGCCTATGGAGGTTGACCAACCTGGTTACAAATGGAACAATAACAAGGTCAAAATTAGCTTGTTCCACAAGTTGTATAAAATAGGGGAACATTAATGACCTTGTTTCATGTTAATGCTCCAATATGGACGAGGACATTCTTGACTCATGCATGTATTGAATTATGCTTATCTGACAATTGATTTATATAATTATGCTTGTTAGCTTACCTTACTCAAATTATTATTATTCCTTGTATAAATTATGATAATTGTGACATGATTACAAAGAGGTTCAGCCTGTATCCAGCTGTATATAGTTAAAAGATTAAGGGATCTAATACAATACAGCGCTGACTTCTTGGATAAAGACTTATGATTTGACATGGATTATGAAACTAGAACAATGGCTAAACCATCTGTGTGCATAGATGTGGATGGTGTATTATTAAAACGAAATGACTGGAAGGCAACATCTTATACAAGCATGATCGCTTGGCCGTCAAAAGAGTACCTAAAAAGGAATGGATCAATTGCACTCCACTCCTGGTTTGCATGTGCAGGTGTCTGATAGACGATTTGATCACTTTTTCTTTCCTTTGGAGATATCTAGGGTTTCAATTGAAGGTTCCTTAAGAGAGACACGATGGAGAGCTGTGATATTCATATTGCCATTTCCATATTCTGATTTAACAAATCTAGGCATTCGTAAGCTTAATATCTTGATTAATAAACAAAATATTCCAAATTGGGATCAAATTTATGGAAACAAGTTAAAATTGTGGACATCTTTGTCCTATCAGGAACTGTTCAATGAACTACAGGAAACAACATCTAAGTTGTATTACAAAAGTGGCAACATTGAAAAATTTCTAGCTCAAGCTTTACAGTTGCCAAGTGTTAATGTTAAGAGTTATGGAGTGCCAAAGCTAGAAAGTAACTATTTTTGGATACGAGCTCCAGGTACTGGTAAAATATGACAATTGCATAAGGATAGAAAATGTGTACACTGTCCTCGGGTGGAAGTGTTTGCTATCAAATACTGTTGTAAAATTACTGGCATTGCTTTAGAGGATAAAAAAAAAAAACTCAGTGTAAATAATTCTATGGACTTTGTTCCATAGTGGCGAACTTGAAAGCCCAAATGTAATGGCTCATGTATATAATTATTGTATATTATCATTGTATATATAGCATGCTTAATCAGTAAACTTAGTTAAGGCCTAGAGTTGTTTTGTTGATGATACCGTGAACTGGGCTACTGACCATAGGAGCTCATCAACATAGGGGTATACTTGACCATGGCTCCTACACCAGTCTTTAACATTATACAAGACTGAACCTAGAGGTACTCAATACTCCACAAAGAATCAATATATAATAACCATATATAATCGCATATAATCAACATATATAATCGCATAAAATCCATGTATAATCATAAATATAATCAAAGTAGTATAGTATAAAAAGGCTGCTGTAAATAGAGTGTTATAAATGTAGTAAATTTGAGTTGAAAAGTTTTCAACTACTAAAAGGGATGAAGGAATGTAAAGTTCATGCCTGTTTTTCTGTTCGTTCAACAGAGAAATCGGTCATAAAACATTTGTATGTAATAGTGTAGGAAAGACAATATGTGGTTAACAATGAGGGTTAACAATGTGTGTGTATAATATACAGGACTGGCAAGTATACATACATAACTAGCAAGCATCCATTCAACACAATGAACAACTGAGGAATGGATAAGAAGACACACTGATAAAGTTGGTGCAGGTCCAACAAGCAGGACTGGTAAACAGAAAAACAAGTAAGACTGGTAAACAGAACTAGTTAATCAGACCATTATCCTATCATGAGTCATGTGGCTGATGCTGCATTGCAAAACAATGTGTCAAAATGTGATGGATAGGCAGGTCACTGAGATCATAGACTTTGAGAAAGGATAACTTGAATTTTATATAACATAGGGCAAAACAAAGCACAGCATAAGAAGTTGTTGATTTTGTCATAAAGGTTAATCAAGTACAACAGGAAGTTATAAACAGGAAGTTCAAAAGCATAAAAAGTGTTATAAAATTACAGCTAGATGGTGCTAGCTGATGGTAACATTTAGAAATGGGATTTCCAAAATGTTTGCAAATATTTAGATTGGACTAGTTTTATCTGGGTCAAACTAGTGAGAACTGCTTATATCTAGATAGGAGCAGTTAACACTGGCACAAACAAGTGGAAAACAACTATTTTGGGGTTGGGGAAGTACAGAAAAAGCATATAAAAGGGGCTGTCTACAGCCTATTAACAACAGTTGGGGAGAGACTAAGCTGAGCGCACAGCTAAGCAGAGCAGTCATGGTAAGCAAGACTGGTCTACTTATGTATGGTACAGTGCTGATGATGAAAATGTAACTGGACAACAATAAAGCTATTGCCATAACAGCCAAGCAAAGGTGTTACTTCTTATCTGTACAGGTCCTTATGAAGATTGTTGGACAATACACAACAACACGAACCTGAGTATGAAAAACAAGCCTATTCAACATTTATTAAACCTTGTGTAACATCTACTCCATTCAGAAGAAATCCATTGCACATATAGAGTTTTGGAGTGGGGTTTTATACTCCGTCTCGCGTCAGGTGCAAATGACCACTGTCGGGGGCAAATTTAAAACCTGGGGCCGCAAAAGATCCCAATGCCCACAAAACCACCATTATTGCTACATTATGTATTAGCCCATTATTCTCAATTTAAATCTTTGGTAGAAGAAAGAGAAATAGTACAAAAACACCTTAGGGTATAGGGACTGCTATGACTTGACGATTTCATTCATCCTGAGGACTTAACTGCCGGTCGGTTTGGCTGGGGAATGGTTTGACTGGGGGCTGCTTTGACTCAGGACCAATCGAACCTGGGACCGTTTTGACTTGGGGGACATTTTGACCAGGGTCAGCTTTAACCAGGAACCGTACACTGTTGGGGCACTTTCAGTTCTCCTGACTTAAGGTTGGAGAGCTTATAGGATCGCTCATGTCCGTCTACAAAGTATACTAAGACTTCAGGAAGTTGAAAATTCAATCAGCAACTATTTTGGGGGGAGGGAGGTCACAGTTGCTTATAAATACACTTCTAGTATTCGTAATAAGGTCTTCAACTACAATCGAATAATGGATGAAGTGGACTTAGACAGCTGGAATATGAGTAGTCAAACTTGTGAATGTGACACTACTTTCACGAAGTATATGGACAAACACCACAAACATGTAATCGCAGGGGATTTAAATATCATTCAAAACAACAACCAAAAAAAAAAAAAAATGAGACATTTGTTTCAAAGAGGACCAAACTATAGAGATAGACATAACATCAACTTTACGAAGGCAAGAAAAGAGGGCTTAACAGTTCCATTAAGAAACATATTCATAAGAAAGGAATCTGTAACAAGCCATTCGATGAATGGAAAGTTAAAACAATGGAAAAAGCAGATGGAAGAATTAACTACCTGAGAAAAGGCCCTTTTCAAAAATGGAGACAGATTAAACAAGTGCTGCAGGATTCACATTGTAGTCAGGAATTGCAAGACTTGCATGACAAGTTTGTCATCACAAGTGTTGACAAGGCTAGTAATAACATTGAACTAACTTGTAAACCATGCTACATTAATATAATACTGAGTGAATTAAATAATGAAAGTTATCAACAGGCAGGAACCTCTTATACTGTTATCAAGGACCAAGTGGATAAAAACAAGGAGTTGAAATGTTTTGTCTCATATGAGGACAAGAAATTACCAATTATATATGCAATTGTCCAAATGCATAAAAACCTGTGAAATTCAGGTTGATCATTGCAGCAAAGAAATGTGTTTCGAAACAAGTTGTCAAACGACCCACCAAAGCTCTCAAACTTGTCAAAAATTAACACACTAACTACTGCAAAAAAGTGAAAATGTACACGGAAGTGAACAGAATGTGGATTACAGATAGCACAAGTGAAATTCTATTAGACAATGAGAAAATCAACAATAAGAATGGTGCCAAATCAATTCATACCTTTGATTTCTGAACATTGTATACAAAGATCAACTTGACAGACCTAAACAACGTATTAATTTCAATGTTGGATAAAGCGTTCAAAGGTGGCACATGTCAGTTTATTAAAATATCTGGTACTGAGGCTAAGTTTGATAAAGGTAAGAGCAAAGAATATCTTACACGAAGCAAGAGTGTGCTCAAATGATAGAATACATTATCACCAATGCATACTTTTGCTTTGGAACCAGAGTCTATCAACAAATAGTAGGCATACCAATTGGAACAAATCCAGCCCTGTATATTGCCAACCTTTATTTACATTATCATGAATCAAAATGAATGGAGAAATTGGCAAAAACAATCTTTACAGCTGCAAGAAGATCATATTTTCACACAAAAAGATTTATAGTTGACCTGTGTGCTTTAGACAATGGAGATGAAATATAGGGATATTGGAAACACATACATCCCAAAGAACTGATATTAAATCTGGAAAATGAAAGTGATACAAAAGCTATTTTCCTTGATCTGGATATAGAAATAAAGAACAGCCAGTATAAAAAAAAAAAAATATTTGACAAGAGGGACCAGTTCAAATTTGATATCTCCTACCCTGATCTGTCAGGAGACATTCTAGAGAAACAAGCATATGGAGTTTGTATCGGACAAGTGATACGTATTGCTAGAAACACCACACTTGTTAGGGATTTTGTCAATATAGTCAGAATTTTGTTGCAAAAACTCCAACACAAAGGTTACAAAATACACCAACTACACAGAATTCTGTTGAAATGTTTCCAGAGATATGACAAAATACTTAAGAAATACAACACTAACTTACGAACATTAGTCAAACTATGTCAAGATGGAGCTTGAAAGGACAAAGTGTAGTCCCCGAAGTGTTTAGAGTGGTAAGAGGGAGGGTAGCCGGGGTAAAGTATACTTAACACACCTAAAGAATTTTCTCTTGTCCCTCTTAAGTCGGAAAACCATGATCATATTCACTTTTTGCAGGATTTCTTTCTTTTCAACCTTCATCTTGTATAGTGGAGGAGGAGGCTTCCAGCTATACCTTAGTACACTTCACCTCATAACACCTGTGGTCAACTTTATGCTGCTCAAAATTTTATTACTATTTACCTGTTATACCAGTGTTGGTATGGTGGAATAGTGTATGAAGATTTTTAGTTTCAAAGGAGACGTCCGTCTATCGGTTAACTTTTAAGTTGAGAGTGCGATACCGTCCACAGTTTTCAAGTTAGCCTAATATAACTTTCAGGACTTATAAGGTGAATGAAAATCTAGGTTCCTTTGAAATTAATGGCGCCACCTACAATATTATGTAATATAGGGGGTCAAAATATGAAGATCTTGTGAACACTCTAGCATCTTTGATTTTTGGTGGTCTCCACCAATTTGTTGGAATTGGGGAGGAGGTCAAAGTCTAAGTTAATGATACTACTAGTTGCGCCACCTATAATTTGACGGAAATTATGAGCTAAAATGTGTTTTAAGATACAAATTCCATATCTGGGAAAGCTATTGGATTAGACTTGCCACATTTAATGGATACGTAGACATGGTCCAATACTAGAATGTTACTCAATATCAGTGACCTTGACCTATTTTTGTGAAGTCACCATGCCTGTAAAGAGATTATTTTGTAATAGTAAGATGTAGCTTGGACCCCAATTGCAAAGAGAATTGAACCTCCAGATAAAAATTGCACTTGATTACACTGTATATGAAACTGTACTTGGTGACCTACTTTTGGGGTCACCGTGACCCAACAATAATGGAATTTGGCGCATGTCCAAATTTATTGGCCATTTTTCCAATAACTCGAAAAGTTATTACCAGATTTGAACAAACTGACTATGTATGGATGTGGGGCGCACATTTTGAACATAACAATATTTTAATCCGAGTTGAAGGTCAAGATCAAATGGCTAGTTTGAATGTAGGGGTAATCTCGTAAGTGCTCTACATCCCACAATTTTTTAGTTAGGCCCATATGACATTTAGAAGATCACACTTTAAGGCTCTCAAATTTGTTGTCGCCATTGTGCCAGTTGGGCATTAGGCCCATGGGCCTCTTGTTGAACAGCTGATGCTTGTGCAGCAGTAGCTGTAACAGTAGGAAATGGTGCAGCAGTAGCTGTAGCAGTTAATGCTGGTGCAGCAGCAGCTGTAACAGAAGGAAATGGTGCAGCAGTAGCTGTAACAGTTAATGCTGATGCAGCAGTGTTAGTATCAGTTGATGTTGGTGCAGCAGTAGCTATACCACGAAGTATGGCCCCATCCATTTTCTTCTTTGACTTTTTACCATGCCTTTTCTTTGCTTTCTGCTCTTCAGCTACAATTTTCTTTTATTTTCTCTCTTCAGCTCGTTTCTTTTTATTTTGTGCAGCCTCTCGGGCTTTCTCACATTTAGTGTTGATGCCATTCCACAGACGTAATTGTGTATAAATTTTTTGTTTTAATTTTCCTTTTCTTAGCTTTACCATCAGGAATATGTTCTGCATGTGACCAGAAAGGGTGTTTTTCAAATGCCAGGGAAACTCTGGAAACAGAGTTGGGTAATATCGACGATTCCACTGGCAGCTTTTTATAAATACATATGTATCATAGGATGGTGATTAGCCGACCGTTGGTGGTGGAGAATACGGTTTGAAAGTATTGACTCTGGGCGATTTGGATACTGCTTAGGGCGGTGATGACTGTTAAAAGTGCCAGCTGTGGGCTATTTGGATACTGCTTTGGACAGAGATGACTGTTTGGAAGTACCAGCTGTGGGCGATTTAGATACTGCTTTGGGCGGGGATGACCGTTTGGAAGTACCAGATGTGGGCGATTTTATGAATCTGCTCTGGGCAGAGATGGCTGTTTGGAAATACCTTGCAGCTGTGGGTGATTTGGATGCTGCATTTGACACGGATGGTTGTTTGAAAAGTAAAACCCTGGGAGACTTCGACACTTTATCCAGGAGGCTATCAATATCTGTTGGTATTGACAGAACTTCCTCTTCAAGTATTCGTGTCATTGCTAAGTCAAAAATGCCAAGATCCACTATTATATCTTCTTCTGTCGGATCTGTAAGACTGTTCCTGCAGATATCATCAATATTCAAATTCAAGTCTGTAATAATTACAAGCGCAGGTACACTCACAGGTCTGTTGTCATGAGTTTTTGCAGGTGTGCTCACATGGACATCATCATGACTAGCACTCCGCAAGGTTGGTATCCGTGACATCAGTGTCTGCATTAAAAATCAACCTCTTTAGCAGCCCCGTCTCTCAACATGTCCTGGATTACATTCACAGCGCATTCATATTTGCAATGGGATACTGCTTTAACATGCAGCAGCCTACATTTATGGTGTTGGAATTGTTTGTTTGCCATTTACATTTGTCAGTCGTTGGGCTTCTGACACATTTGCTTCCAAGTTCTATGTGGCCAGTGAGTTAGACACTTTGAATAGTCGATGGCATCTTGGTCAAATGATAACAGTCCACGAGCTTTGAAGCCATTAATAATTGTTGTCTTTCCAATATGTTTGAGAACTGTTTCCAGAATAGGTTCCAATTGTACACGAGTGAGGCTTTTTCCCAAGGTTTCTGATTGCCAGGCTTTGACGCGATTGTTCCACTGCAGTTTTAAGGGCTTGAAAACAGAAACATCTTGTGGTTGTAGTATATGCGTTGCATTGGGAAATAGGCAGTACAACAGGGTGTCATTTTGGCTATAGAATTCACTCACTTGCAAAGTCATGTGTGTTTTATGTCCATCAACAGAGAAGAGCACAGGGTGTTTTATCTGATCTTTAAGCAGCCAGTGATGCAAGACGTTTGCTATACGTACTCGAAGAAGGTTTCGGCCTTCATCCATCCGGAGTGGAATCTACCGATTGCCCACATTTCAGGAACCCAGTTGACAGTATCCTTTGAGGGTCGCTTGCAATGAGACACAGTCACACCCTTAGTAGTGTCTCCCCTTGCATTGAAAGTGCAAAGTACATCGATTGTTTCTTTTTCATTCCCTGCAACAATTTCATTTATGTTTTTCCATCATTTAATGTCAACTAATTTGCCATTTTGCGGAGACATTTGGAAATTGGTTTCATCTGCATTCAATATTCTACTTCCATCGTCTAGAATGTCCAGGCACTCATTTTTGTTGACAAAATCTTTCAGTTTTGAGAACTGATTTTGTATTTTCTGTTCTGAGACACCACTTCTCGCCATGTTGACCGTTTCTGTAGCTCTCACAGAAACCTTAGGGGTAAATAGTATTTTTTTACATCTGTTTGAAGTCATACAGATGTTAATGGATAAACGCAAAAAAGCACATGATTGTTGCAAAATGGATGCCCCCCCCCCCAACCCCATCCCCTGCACAAGTTCTCTTCACGGAAAACAGGATGACCGATTATTGGATGCTAAAAGATACTTGAAATTTAGTGAACAGCCATAATAAATAAACTGAAATTTTGGCTGCAATGCAATCAAACTGTCATTTTAGTGTTTTTGGTCATTTATAAGTGTTTCCTTTTCATTTTTCAAGTTTTTTGAAAGACTAGAAGTTGCAATTTTCAATATTCGGCCGGGGGTGGCCGATAACTTGATTTCTAGAACGAGACTCTGTGAAGTCCTTTTGCAACATGTGTCACAATTTATGCGAAGGGAGAAAAATAAGTGCTCCTAAACTGTTTGGTACATATATCTGTTGATTATACAGAGACAGACAAACCATTTCAGTTTTCTAATAGATAATATATTGCACAGATAAAACCTACCGTTAATTAATTGTTTTGAAAAGGAACCAGACTTGACTGGTATAAAAGGGGAGAAATCGGTTTAGACAAGTTTGTATACAATCGGTACAGTACAAATACCTGGAATCTTAGATGAAGCATAGAGACTGACAGCAACTGAACATTTGTTTGAAAATACTTTATTGAACAATTTGCAGACGATGATTGAGACTATTTTCATTGAGTACAACGTTGGCAGAGAGGTCATAAGTCATGGAACACAATTTAGCAGCCTTGCTTACTTGTGATATGTAGCACCACATTTAAACATTGTAAGGTAATTATCCAGAATTATATGATTGAAATTTGCGAAAAGAACTTGCCTGGGAGTGCATCCTTTGAGAGTCTGATTAACGACCACCACAGTAAAAGTCTATAGGTCAATGTGATTATGAAATAATCGGACATGTGCTCGGGATCGCATTTGTATGTTCTGCATTGGTCAAACAAACATGGATGCCGTACAAATAGCTTTTCGTGTAGTGATTGGCTAAAATTGCCAAAAATCTAAGAAAGATATGTGTAAAAAAAAGATTTATTTTTATTGAAAATATATGGAAAATATATGCAATAGAGTACCAAAATTTGTGAATGGGCTTAAGTGGAATTTTTGGCACTGTATTTTTGACAAAGAAGTATGAAACTGTAAGCAGTAACACTGACTGCGGATGTGTAATCCCTCAAATTGAAAAATGCCAGACTGGGTACAGTCTGGCAATAAAACGTGAACGGAGAAAAAATTTCAGGGCGACAATATTATCAGTTCGGTTAATGGCAAAGCCTTGTCCAAAGCGAATCAGCTTAATTGCTCAGACTGAACCAATCTGTTTTTCATGATTCGGAATGGCAAATAGCTGTTCCAGTTTGTAAAAATCCTTCACGCATGTAACTTTTTATGTAATGATGTCACAAGTCTGTCAGTAAGGCCCAATCCATGATAAGCACAAATTTTCCATTTTTAAATAGCCTAACTAGGCCTACCTGTTTGTATGCTAAAACAATAGGCCGAACACGAGAGCGGCTATCTTCATTCACTTGACGAGGAGCTCTGCTCAGGAGTTAGACTTAGTGAAGTTTAGTCTAATCATTAAGCAATAAAGTTGCAGTCACAAAGACTGGAAACGCCTGTTATAAAAATACCAGAGTATCGACTTGTCATTCCTCCTTGTAAATAAAAAAGAGTAATCTGAGTTAGATTAGAAGTATTTTCAGGGAAATATGTTGGATGGGTAGAAATAAAAATTTTTTGTTGCCACAGGACTTCGTAAGTGTGTGCCAAAAAGTCCTTTGTCGTAAAATTTGGACAATTCAGTGCATACTTTTATCAGCGGCTCAGGCCCGTCACCAGTTTTTCTTGGAAGAGGGTTCGGATTTTGGAGATACTGACATTGCGAGGGAGCTTAAGTGACTAAGCGGGGGGGGGGGGCAGGGTTTGAGAGAGGGACTTGTTCCCCTCCCAAGGTAGGGGCTTTTTGGAAAATAACAACCAAAATAATGTGTTCTGGCGAGTGTTTGGGTCAATTTTTTTCCGTGAAGCAATACCACATCCAACTCAAATTAGGTTGTTGCCAGATGACTATACCATTTATTTCAAGATAGTCATACAAGAGACACGGTTTTAGTGGCCGCTGAAAAGCGAAGTCACCAGTCTTTGGTTTGGATGGTTCTCGTAATATTTACTGTGCAGAAAAAATTATAAAAGTATATATTTTTAGAATTGTCTAGATCTACAAATGACTACATATAGCACGGAGTATATTTTTGTTGTTAAGTCGATTTTGATTAAAAAATGGAATCTCATCTTGTCGTGTTTTTAAATGTCGCTTGAAAAATGTAGTTTTTTCTTGCTAGGAAATTATATCTTTTGTCTAATCTGTTTCAAACGTGTAAATCATTAGTTTAATTTGTCTACCCTGGTCCTTTTGTTCACGTTTCAATTTTGTTATTTATCATATTGAAATTAAACTTCTGTTATCAAAAGTCCATCACCAAAGTTTGTCCAAATTTCATCTATACGTCATTGCAGGATAAATCTGTCAAACTAGGTAAAACACCAGTCTATGCCAAACAAATATTAACCGTAGGATTGATAATGTTGTAGAAAGGGCAAAATAATATTTTTGAGGTTAAACGAAAAGTACATTTCTGGAAAACAAAAATCAAACCGGGAAAGTTACCTTTCTCAGAAGGGCTCATGTTGACACATGGGTCAAATATACTCTCTTTCAATGCATCTATGATTTTTAGACCAAAAAGTTATAAACCTCAATACTTTTATAGGAATATTTGGAGAAAAAAAAACCCCAAGAAACTGAGATGACCTGGTTTCCCTCGTTTAGTAGAAGGGACTCCCCGAAGCCACCTTACAAGAGATTCGTGCCATGACATCGTTTCACTAAAAAGTACACCTTGAAAAAGCCAACACTAATGAAATATTTCCACTGCAGGTAAAACTTAAACAGCTAGACTAGACTCTTGTCAGTTTTAAGAAATCAGTTATTGGCATGTTGATCTTTCGAAACGCGTGAAACTGATTAGACTCCTAGCAGTAGCGAAATCAGTAATGGTGGTTTTTAATGACGATATTGATAGCTACTGGGTTTCTGATTTATGATATGTTTACATATACCCCATGAACATGCACATTTAAAGCTTAGAAATGTTAAGATTTAGTTCATATGATGAACTTGTCAATGATGCACATGATTATTATTATTTATAATCAATTTACATGTTCATAATTGTTTCGTTTTCGACACATCATAGGTACTCAATAGGTGGAATAGTTTACGCCGTTTAAATGTGCATTAACCGTGGGGCTGAAACACATTGCATGATGTGTTTAGTAACCCTTCGTGCCCTTTATAGCGTTACAAATTTCTAATATTGTTCTGTGTTTGTACGTTCTATGTCTCTCTCAGGGTAATTCCATTCAACTTTGTACTTTTTAAGGACAGTAGTCTGCCTCTTAAAATACGCTTTGTTTACATCAGCCTTTTCGTACTACCGTGTCTAGTCTCTAAAGAACTACAAGTTTGTCACAATGTTTTGCAAAAATACTACTTCTCATACGAGTATATATATCATTTGTTTTTCCGTCAAAAATCAATGAATTTCTGTGAAATGTGTGTCTATTAGTATAACCTGCCTTTTAACTCCAAGAACATTACATGTATAGTGAATCAAATACTACAGAGACGTTTCTAGATTGCGAACGGTTAAATGCAACCAGTTACATTGATAAGGCACTATTATGTATTAATATTTACTTAATCACATATGTTATATTTGGTAGTTACGCACACTGTGCCAAGGTTATCCCGATTCTTTTTCATATTATGTATCACTCACTTAATAGCTGTATCAATTGTATCTTTATCACTGGTATAGTAACTTTCCCTTTCCTTACACCCTGTTATGATACGATAACGTCGTCTCAGGTCAAATTAATACCCTGCATACTGTGCCACACATTGGTGTCACTGTCAATTCATTCTTTTGGACAAATTAATTATTCCGCCAGAATGAATGGTCGAACTTTATTACTTTGTTACTTGATGCACAGGAAAATTGACGATCTATGCGACTATTTGTTTGTTTGTTTTTTTTTTTTTTAATATTATTGTTACTGATCAGCGGAGCAGTACATCCTAACCTCAGTCCAGTAGACTCCTATGTGGATCTTAGAATTTGCCATGTAAATGTCAGTAGTTTAGCAGCAGGTAGATTAAGTTGCATTAAAATCTCTTTGGCTGATAACTTTGATATAAGAGCATTATCAGAAACATTCTTAACTAACTCAACTAAAGATGATGACCTATGCATACCAGGATTCCGTCCAGTTCTCAGACAAGACAGATCTACTGGTACCAATGGGGGAGTAGCCTTATATGTATTACAATCATTGGTAATTAAACGGCGTGATGATCTTGACGACGCCAGTTAGGAAATTCTCTAGGTTGAAGTGCGTTTGCACAATTATAAGTTTTTCATCACGGTATTGTATCGGCCACCAAATTTGCTTGTGTCCTTTTGGGACAACTTACAGAGCAATCTCGATAGAGCAAGCAATTCGGGTGTTGATAAAATTATATTGATGCGAGATCTAAATGCGTACCCTAAAACTAATTACGGAAGGACACTGACTTATTTCTGTTATGTAAATTGCATTAATATGCACATTTCTGAGCCTACGAAGATAGTACGGACTACTTCGTCTTGTCTCGATCAAATAATACCCAATATTCCAACATTTGTCAGAAGTACAAACATATCTGCTCCGTGAGCTAACTGCGATCATGGTGTGATTAGTGCAAACTTACTCTTCAGACACAAAAAGTGCCCAACATACAAAAGACTCATATGGGAATATAATGCGGCTAATTACAATACATTTAGAACCAAGCTGTCTGAGATTGGTTGGGACAATTGTTCTGATACTACTGACGTTAATAAAGTATGTAAAAAGTGGACTGATTCCTTCCTGGCCGCCGCAAAGGAATCTGTACCCAATAAGGAAGTAACTATGAGACCAAATGATTCTCCATGGTACACTAATTATCTTCGGTGGTCAAAACTGAACGTCGAACTTATTCATAAAAGAGCAAAAAAAAAAAAAAAAAGGAAAAAGAAAAATTCCTCCTTCTCTGTGGCCTTATTTTTAGTTTTTGTAACCTCAGATCACGCCAAAATTTGTCAAACATACGTACGCGAACAAAGTTATTCGACGGCTCTTTCCTGTCGTGATTAGATTATGGAACAGGTTACCTTTGTCTGTGCATAATGCTCAGTCTACACATGATTTCAGCAAGAGTCTTAACCGTATCAATAATGTTGGTAAAACAAACAAGCTTTTCTATATTGGTGATCGTCCACTAACCGTTATTCATGCTCGGCTACAAGAGAGATGCAGCAATCTACATGTAGACCTTTATACGAAAGGGCTGGTGGACTCCCCCGAATGTGCCTGTGGCAATGCAAACGCAGATTCTTTTCAATTTCTTTGTGAGTGTAACAAATGCAGATTACAAAGAGACATATTACAAAGCACAGTTATTAGATGAACGCCATTCGCAATCCAGACATTACTTTATGGCTCCATAAAATGCTCCTTTGCCGAAAATGAACTAATTTTTAAGGCCTCTCAACCGTATATAAATGACACAGGTAGACTCGGGGCAGTGATAAGAAAGTTGGTATAGCAATATATCTGTACATTTAAATACAAAGTAGTTAATGTTTCTAATTTGCAAATCAAGATATAGTGTGAATATTTACCCCAACAGTTTTTCCGTCTGTGCAATCTTGTCCCGGTTTATTTCTTCAAGCTGTGTGGCAGTGTCACTCTATCCGTCTTGTCACGTATTGTTACATCTCTTACAAGTGTGTCGAGCAAGTGTATCGTCTTCTTTGTTGTGTAATGTCCAAATACCTCTCCTCTTTGTGCAGGAGGGATTAATATAGGGCTGTGCCCTGATTCCCATTTTTTTTATTAGAATAAAATTTGTTTAAACCAATGATGCACATGTAAGGCCATAAAATTGCACAGGGAAAGAGTTCCTCGTGGTTAAAAACACTTTAAACAGCCCACCCTGACTGATCTGTAATGCCGTAAGTTTTTTTGTTTTGTTTTGTTTTTTTCTATACTTTTTGAGAGATGTACTTGTCCAATCACAAGGACTTCTGACCAACAGTGGAACAGTTTAATGCAGGAACATAACCACACAACGTGTGACACATTTGCACAGAATAACGGATTTGTTGAAAACAAAAGTAAAGTATTCTTTGCCTTGACCCAGTACCATGTGACACTTATTTGTTCACCACAGTGCCAAACATAATTCGAACCATTTCGAATGTAAAGCTGCTGGAAATTCAAAACAAAACCAAGGAGCAGCATGTTTGCCATGTATCTATAGCATATGCTTTTGCTTCCATTGACAGTCACAAATAAAAATATGCATGGCAAGTGGTGGATTAGCCTCAAATTAGGATTGGTGTGTTTCTTCAGATGATAGAAGGATCTTGGACGCTGTAAGTGCTTTAAAAATAATCTTGTAAGAGTTTTATGGAACTGCTGCCAATTGACCGCACCTGCCTACTACAGCTTTTACAGTTATTACCAATTTTATGCATCTGAGCCTCCCAGAGCAATAAGAGTTGTGTACTTCGGGAATGAAGGGGAGTTATCGTCTTGCCATCTGGGGGGTGAATTGTGTGGTGGCAGGCTCCACTGTTTCTGCATAATTTTATATATTTTTTTGAATAAGGAACAGTAAATTTAAAATGGATGTGCTTTCTCCTTTTACACATTGCCTCGTTTGACGTTACTTTAATTTGTTACCTGGGCACAGCTACAGGCACTTGTTCCGAGACAAATATGTGGGTCGCCTGCTAGCTGCTCCTCAGGAATGCTGTGCAACTGCATTCACAGGAAGGTTTCAACAGGTAATAAAATGTCTCTCCATGCATCATGCCAAGATGCCAATTATCCTTTCCTTCCGTGAGGCATTATCTTTTTTCTTGAAAGCTCTTTTTCCACTTATTCTGTAGTGACCGTAAGCTAATGTGTTCATATTGTCGTTTAATAAAGATCTTTTGTCTTCAAAAGCACTTAAGGTTAATTTATTTCTGTGGACCGTATATAAATGATGATTTTTACTCTGAATAGCATGCAATTCGTTTTCCATCAGCATCACAGTCTTCAAACAATCTATGCACTTTTCACGGGATATTTGTTTCAGAGTAGATTGTGGTATATCTTTAGCTTTTTTTCGTTAGCTTATCATCAAACGTTTTAAATGAGTACATCTTTGACTTCAAACCGCAAAACTCGATCAGCGAAACACCTGCTGTTTCGTTTTTAAGCAATCTCTTCTTTTTTCTGTGGCTGTCATCATATTGAAAAAAAAAAGATTTTCAGGGCAGTTCAAAAAGTCGAAATATTTTTTTTTTCACATCTGTGAGATCTTGATTGCCATATTTAGG